>JAAMPD010000303.1:0-62989 GCA_025266255.1 Trissolcus basalis | reverse complement strand
GTTGCATTTTCCACATTATTTCAGCTTCACTTATTTTTAAGCTGAATTAGTATGTTCTTTGTACCAGGGTTTATATCACATAGAATTAACGTGTATTAAAATTATAATTTTTCATTCAAATAAAATGTCTAATATGCATATAAAAGTGTTTGTATAGAATTATGACAAATATAATAATTTATAGACATTTGTAAAAGAATTAAATGATAAATATATCAAAAAACTACAAATCACACGAACCGGTTCACAATAATTACTTAAAGAATCACTCATTGATACGTTTTAATATTTAAATAAGCTTTTAATTGTAGAGTATATACTGCTCATTATCAAATAATATTGCCTAATAATATCGTAGGCGTTGATAATTATTTAAAACTAACTCAATTGTTTAGTTTTATTAAATATGTCGTCCCATAGTATATGAGATTGACACTACAAAGAACGAGCCTTAATATCTTCCATTATAGTCTTCCTGGCAGAAACAATAAGTACTGACAAATCATATGATATCATTTCGTGTACAACTTATCAAAACTAATTATCTACGGTCACTACAAACCACGATAATATAACAGATGATTTCTAAAACATTTTATTACTATCGTTTATTTTCAGTGTTATATTGTAACCTCAAAGTTCAATTCATAAAAAAAAATTAATAATTTGCATCTTTAAAACTTACATGAATTTTTCAAAATAAGCACGTTGAAGAACGTATTGAAAGTAATAGACGTGAGCGAATCCGACGAGAAATACGATACAAAGGAACAGGATACCCACTACAACACGAATCCTATAAAACATTAAATTTGTATTAATCCAAATTAATTATTAATCTTACATAAAAGATGTATAATTTATTATTATATTACCAATTCTTTCAAATAATAAATTTTGATTAAGTTTGATAATACGTCTTTAAAATTTAATTGTTTTATTACTTAAGTTTTCCTGGACTGGAAAAATTGTACACACATTTCAAAGCAGTTGTAACTTCTCCTACTTTTCAATCTTCTTAAATTGTATATAAATAAATTGAATATGCATGTTTGACTCAAATTATACACCGCAGTATTATATTTTGTATTCCATTATATACGGTTGTCAATTTTTTTACTTTAAAACTCCAAATAATTATATTTAACAATCATTTTTCATTTTCAAAATCTTTTTTTAAAAGAGCAAATGATTTGATTAAAATCTGGTTTTATCTAGAAAGAAACTAAACTACAAGCAACGCAAAATGAATTTTAATTTAGAGCAAGCTTTGTTTCATAATATAAGTTTTACAAAATTATAAGTAAGTTATATAAAAAATAAAATTCAACATACCTATAGTCATCATGTTGCCTTTTTTTGCTGCTTCGTAAAGCCTGTGGTATAGACAATTGCAACCTCTCTTTAATCAAGCTACTTATGCTGTTTACACTGGTTATTGTCGAGTTAGGACTCTGCACTCCTGGAAGCTCCATTAGATTGTTTCCGAATTTTCGGATCATAGGCGTCGAATCTTTTCCCTTCCGACGAACTGGAGGTTGTAACGGAGTACTGCAAAATTGTACTTACATTTAAATTACTGCACAAAATACTTAATTTTCTGCAACAAATTACAATAATGATTATAAAGGTTTAAACTTTCAGCTTATTTTTCATTGTTTTTCCAATTTTTCGATTAGTTATTGTAACTCTGTTCAACAATGAGAGAATGAAACGTTGAATAAGATTACAAACTTGCGCATTCATTTTTCAACATGTATTATTCATGATTTAGGAAACCGGTTTTTATTTACAATAAAATTAAATGTGGTACAACAAAAACAAACTATTAATAATCATATGAAGATTCGTTCAGAATAACAATAAATAATGAATCTAATTTAAATAAAAAAAATGACAAATTTGTATTAAAAAACACTACACTGTATAATACGTGAACTACTTCGAATAGCTACTGACGCAACTTGCCCACCGGAACTCTGTAGAGGTTCAGAAAAAGAGGTGCGATTGTGTTTACGTGCGAAATGTAAGTGACGCAAGCTGAACAAATAAGATCAAATAAGAAAGATTCTTCTTATTGCTGGATTGAGATAAAAACTGCCATAATTTAGAGTTCATACTTTGATTTCGTCTGTTTTAACAAAGAGATCTGCACTGGAATATATTACTAGATTAATATTTTATTAAAAGCGCTATTTCAAAAGCTATACAAAAAAAAATTGAGAAAATTTTACTTGAATTTGTATCCAGAAAAATTTGAGTAAAAGGATATCAACTTCAGAAAATCAAACTAATAAATGATTTTCAATCGCTTAAAATAATAAAATTCACTTAATTTTTTCCCACAAATCCTATCAAAATAGAATATAATGGGCCAATATAATGACCTTATACCAAAAATAAAAAGTTTCAAACAATTATATTATTCACTTATATGCTACATTTTCTATGTGCGTAGACAAATATGTTAAATGTATATAGTTAAAATTATGTCACTATGAACGAAGAAAATTTTTTGAAGATAATTTTTTTTAACATTTTTCATATTCGCATTTTTGCCAACTATAAGTAAACATTAATCCTATATTTGCTTCGATGAGTACAAATTTACCTGGATATATTTAAAATTATTATTAACAATTCTTTTAAAAACAACTAATACCAAATATAGAAGCCAATCAAAATCGCGTAATGTAGTTGAGCAAAGTTAATTAATTAATTAATGTTAAAATGTTCCTCGAAGTTTATTATGTAAACAAATGAAATTAAAGAAATTGTTATAAATGGCGAAAATTAAATCACTTGGACCATTTGCAGAGGTCAGTTTCTTATATAAATCGAGTTTCCACCAAAAGTGGTATACAATATTCTGTACGATATTTATATTTATTTCTAATAACCAAACATTTATTGTGATATTCATATTTTCTATAAAAAACAATAATCTGTGTAATTTTAAGTATTCAGTTTAATTTATAACATATTAAACTAAAAAAATTGTTTGAACATTGGTTTTTTTCTACCAAGATTAATAAAAATAATCGCTCATAATAGAATGAGAACGAAATATACTTAGGCAGTTTTTCATTGTCTTCCTCTTCTTCCGTTTCTGAACCCAAAGTGCTTCCATTGACAGTAGATCCGCTATTACTAAACGTTACACTGCTGTCACTTTCCGTTCGAACAAATTTCGTTGGATCCTTAAAATTGAATACCTAGCATCAATATAACTACTCAAATCCTTACTAGTATAAATATGTTGCAATTATGCCAAATATCATATACACTTGAATAAAAAGTCAAATAAATACGATAAAATTATTTTTTTGGTTTTCAAGATACTGATATGTCACAGTACTCTCTTAATCTTTAATAAAAAATTAAAAAGTTTATATCGAGTGAGTGCATAAATTGTAACTTTAAAAATAAATTATTCGTTTTGTTCAAGAAAATTTTTCTTGTTCGAATTAAGAGAGTATATCAACCGATTTCATAAACCAAAAGAACACGGACCTTTTAGTTGGTGGAAATAATTATCAACTATATTAACGAAGGATTTACCTTTGGCTTATCTATTCGCAAGTCGGTCATTTCATCGAGCTTACTTGGCATCGAAATGCCAGTTTCTCGAACGTTTGGAAATCGACGTCCCGTTTTTTCCGCCGTGGTGGAAACTTTTATAAAACCTTCCACTTGATCCTCAACTTTTTCGTGTGGCAGTGTTATGTATTCCGCACGATTTCTTGCGTCTGATTTAACTGAAACGTACATTGAACTTATAAGACTGACAAATTAATCAAAGTTTTAAACTACAATCAATGAATATTATATTCATCAAATAATAAATTAATAAGTAAGAAGAATATAATTTATATATGTATTGAAATTATGTCGAGTGCAAAACCCTAACCTTTAATCGAATGTCAGAATTATTTCAGATAGTATATTAAAACTGTCAGAATACAACGATGTTGAATTTCACTCATATGTGCAGTCGTGAAGACAGCAAAAATCGCCTGAATGAAATTTTGAAAAACAATCAGATAAAAGAAGTTATCATTTTTGATAGTTCTTCTTCATCAGATTCTGCGACACTCTGCGACTGTTCTAATGAAGTAATTGTCATGATTTTGTGTGAGGAAAAAAATTGCAATAGATGAAATGATTTGTACACAAAATGTCTTGAATAATAATTAACGTTGCTTCTAAAGTAAAACTTGATGAATAATTTTCATTCAAGTCATCAACACTGTTGAACTTTGATGATTGTGAATGCTTGTTCGAAGACACGGATTCTAAGAGCACGTCCTTGAAAGATGATTTGAAAAAGAAAGAAAAACAAGATGTTGAATTCACTCTGGCAGTATTAAAGCCTGAAATTGTAATGTTTCGTATAGACATCGAACGCCGAATTCGAAATGAGGGTTTTCAAATTTTACAATCAAAGTGTCTGCAATTGACACCTGAAGAAGCCTCGGAATTCTATGAGAATAAATCTAACGAACCAGATTTTGCTTGCATGATAAAACAAATTACATGGGGTCCAATTATTATTATGGTGTTGGCAAAACATGATGCTATAGAAGATTGGAAGAGAATTATCAGACCGGAAGATGTATGGAAAATTTATTATTATCTAATATTTAAATTTTTTCGTACAAATATTTGAGAATATAATAAACAGTCGACAGCATTTGTAAAAAAAAATTAGGTACAATATTGTATATGATATACGTATTGAGATGTCCTATTTTTTTATATAAATAAAACTGTCTAATTATTTTATAATATTTTTTCTTATCAATTCATATGATAATTTCACAGTTTACAGAAACACGCTCATATTTTCCACACGGATTGACAGCGAAATATAAATTCGACAATATAAGAAACAAGATCCTTGGTAGTGCAAGCCAGGCGGATGCGGAAAGAGAAATAAATTATTTCTTCCCCAACCAGTTAGTATTCTATTGGGATGCATGAAATTATAATTGTAATTAAATTATAATGTTGACAATATTTTCAGTTGTGATTGAACCGATCTCAGTACCAAGAAGAGGCGAGCTGTTTCTGTGGAACCATGTAAATCCTTTGCTTTCAAAAGGAATTATCCAAGTAACGTTTCATCAATCAATACACTAAAATTTGATACTTAAAAAAAATAACTTCAGATCGAGAAATTTCATATTTAAACATTTTATTCAAATCACATGAGATTTTAATTGACTGAAAAAATATTTTATTGATTTTTCTTTCAATGTTTTATATTATTCTAATTGTTGAAAATATATTAATTAATATTAAAATTAAGTTTTTTCAACTCACGTTTAAAAAACACTGATTTCAATGATTTCATTTTGAAAATTACTTCTTGACAGAAAATTAAACTTGAGTATTATAAGTGTCACTGACATTTGATGTAGAAGCAAAATATTTTGAACGTTATAGAGATGAACGTGATCTTTTTCATATTCGATTAAAGTATCATTTTATGAAGTAACTAACTGAAAATATAAATTTCTTTAATTATTAAAATTTGTTAAAAATTAATTTTCAATTACTATATTTCATTCACAAATACTACAACAAAATATATCAACAGAAAGATTATTTAGTTTCATAATGTTTTTGCCACTCTGAAATATTCTTGTTAACCATCTGATTACATGATTCTTGTAAAACTTTTATAAATATAGATGCATTAACAAAAAAGTTACAATTTCACTTAAATCTTAAAAGATATTTTATTCATTCAAAAAATGTTAGTCTGAAAATTCTTTTACACTTCTATAGGAATAAATAGTATTCCATTTTATTTTGTACATGAATAATTTTATTAATATATTTTAAAAACCATTCATGTTTCATTTATATAAGTTGAAATAGATTTCAAAATTCCATAATCTTTTTGTATACCGTCGATCAAAATATAACGATAAGTTTGTGGTCGATAAAAGAATAGGCAATTTATCAATGACACTTTTTAAATTTTTTTGGGACAGGGATTTGTTTCAATCGGTTTATAAAAAAAATTCACACAAAACCAGAATATAATGAAATGAAATTTTTTATTGTTTTTTATGACACGTATTTTTTAATTGGCACATTTTTATATTCAAAAGTTGTGAGAAACAAATATCTTGAAATTGAATACAGGGTATGCCCTGGAGCTTCAAAGTCTGTTCATTTTTGTATCTTGAATATTACGAGACTATAGAAATTTATTGTTCTTAATCTGACGTTTTCATATAAGCCAATGAAAATAAATATTCTGATATAATATCGATATAGTAAACTGATTTAAATGACATTGTAATGGAATTGTAAATTTTGTTTGTTTACATGGATATTATTGTAACTGGGCAATTGCCCGTCTAAATAAATAAATTAACAAAATGTCTAAAATTGGACATTCTAATTACACCTATTTTGTCTGGCAGTGCTGCAATATGAAACCGGCTGACCCTATACTGTGTCTGGCAAATTGGCTCATCATGAACAATCCCAACCGGCCGAATTAGACGAAGAATTTAACTCTCATCGCAGAGTGAACGCCAACATGTTTTACAACGCAAGTTTCCATTAGGGCAATTACATTCAGATCCACTGTTGTCATACATAGTATAAACTCACACATTCGTTTGCACCCACCTATCTGGATTTTCTTCGCTCGCGGCCCGGTCGTCCGTCTTCGAGCTGCAATCTGCTGCCCAAACCTAAATCACAAAAAAGATCATCCCTCTTTACAGTTTTGCATTCAAAATTATCATCTAAGTGTTTCTCGAGTTAACATTTGACTCTTGATGGATCATTTACTTTGATCGCACCAGCCGTTGCACAACGCGAACCAGCTCCTCACGATCATCAGTTGGATCCGCTTCGGCCTTATGAATTTGCTCCCCGAAATTTATACCCTCATTATCACTTGTATCATTATGCACTTCTGATTCATTTGCAGAGCAATTTTTGTCGGTATCTTCGATGTATATCTTTATGCCACTGTTGAAAATAACAAACAACAATCAATAAAAACAAATATATATAACCAAAGATTATCAACTATATCAACATTCCGAGTAACTGCCGGTGAAAAACTATCTTTTCATTATATAACAATTTGTGTACACAAAACGTGTAAACGAAATGTTTTGTGATAATTTATTTTAGCATCGCTTACAAGAGTCGTCACAAATCATTATATGAGTGTTGCAAATTACTCAACGATCTGAGCATGCAGAATCTATTCAGTGACATTATCCAGTAACTTTTGTAGAGTTATAATTTCTTTTTTTTTTACATTATTTTTTTGTTATTTGATCCTTTTGTAATATCAAATAGGTGATATATTTTTTTTTAAATTGTCATTTCAAAAATACGTGTCTGGACTTAATTGGAAAGGGGAAGTTGCACATTTTAATATTGCGTGAAAAAATAGCTTACATTAAAATGTAAATTTTAACAACATGGTTGCCATATGAGTTTAAATTGAAAGTCTTATCAACCAGAATAATTAAGACGCAAATTTTCATAAAAGATATATAAATTTGAAGTATAAAAAGGTTATACCTTCTTGAATCGTACAAATCGCTCCCGGACAATTCTCTGCTAGAAGTGGGTTTGTACCAAGGTGAAGGTGTTCTGGTAGGAAACAAATCGGAATTGATCGATTTGGTGTGATCACGTGTCAGCTGCAAGTTTGACAGATAGATTCCACGACGCGACGACAAACCGATCGGATCGACACTGGCCACTTTGACATCCCAAGGATCGGCAATCGAGAGCAGCACTTTCTGCGTCGAGAATGGATTGAGATTCGTGTGGGAGGAGATTTCATTAGACTAAGAACGTCACTATGAGGTGCGGTGTGCGTCTCATACACGCCACTTTAGTTAGTCGATTCACATCTGTACATCATTGTTTATGCGCGTTTTATTTCACCAAGATAACATTTTATCAGGACCGCAAGTCCGTCGATACCAAATTTATCAGCAGCAATCGTCAACATTCCATTGGTCGTTTTTTTTTTTTTTTTTGAGGTTTCAAGTCAATCGTCAAAAATTTATTGCTGCGACTTTGTCACGTTCTTTCGCGCCGGCAAAAGGGGATTTCATGCAAATAAGGTAGAGCACCTATTCTTATCAATTTTTTTTAATTCATATAATAGGATCTAAAAATTCATAGTGGATCATTTGTTTTTAATAATTATTTAATGAACCTATACGTAAAATGCATTATTTTACAAAACATTTCAATTTTGTTATATGAATTGATCAGTGAAAATATTGATAATAACTACAGATGTCAATAGTAGATTTATTAACTACCTTATGTTTTCGATTAATGAAATTTAAATTCAATGCAGGAGATTTGGATGAGATTTTTTCAATTCCTAGACAACAATTTCATTATATTCTCTCTCACACACTCTCTCTCTCTATATATATATATATTATATTTTCTCTACGTTTCACGATTTTTCACTTTTAAAAAATTCTTAATAGATAAATGAAATATTATAAATATAAGATATTGGTTCAAATATATATTGGTCGACTACTACTGTAATCAATGAGATAAGGAAGCAAAGTAACATATTCTTCACTGAAATGTCAATCGTTCCGCTCATCAAAAACATAGGTCAGGTTTACCACCTTAGATTTCATTAAGTTTATCTCATTTTAATTCAGGACAAGAGACACCTGGATCAAATCTGGTTACCAATTTTCAGTACTATAATTTCTAATAAATCAATTTCAAAAGGGACCTAACATGATTTTAATAATTGAACTTTAAATATTATTTTGTAACACTTGCACTTGGAATTTTTGTTCCAAGTGAAACCGCATTCACAAAAGTTCAGGTGCATTGGAAATGTGACAGAAATAACAGTACCAAAATCTTCAAACGTGTTTTTTTTCTTTCTTTTGCAAACTTGTGTGACAAGTTGCAGTTGCATCATTAAATATGAAACATTGATTCTTCATGTCACTTAAAAAAATGTCACGGGAGCTTCGCGATCAAAAATTGTTGAAATATTTATATTTTTAAAGTGCTTAGAAAATACAAAAAAGTAAAAGTGATCAAGTGAAAAAAATTTTCATTTGGACAAATGGACACATTTATAATAGAATATTATTTTACTTTTTATCGCTAAGCTCGTGCTATTTAGAGAATTATATCAGAGAAATAATGAAAGATTTTCATTTAATATAAACCATATTGACCCCATAAGTCACAGTAGTTGGGAATGGTTGCGCGCACCTTGTTTGTCCGGCTCAAACTACGGAACTCTGTCATCGCAAATTTTGTAATGAAAATATTCAATTGGGAATACAATAGGGACTTGGAATTAAAAACGACTAAGATCAACAAACTAAGGAACAAAAATGAGTTAGTATTTTGTTGAATAAAATGTGATTCTGAGCTTTATTATTATATGTAATAATTCATTTACTGCGATTTATTTGAAGTATTTCCGATCTTCATACTACAATTATAAAATTAGATCACTTAAGTTACATCTTTCGATATAATTCTCGACTGGATTGTTTGGTTGAAAATTTTGCTAGAAAAGCTAAAATTTGCTGATGAAACTTTAGATCGAACTTGACATATATACCTATATACTAATCATATCAAACGATCATTTATATAATCGGAAATTATTGCGAGACACATGCAGATATCGATTCCTCTTCATGTATAATATTCTTTATTCAATTGTACCATTCATCGTTCATTTTTATTATTATTCATGCATCTGAAGTTTTGTTACAATCGAAGTTAAAAAATATTCATACACTTTTATGATTTGAAATTCAAAAACTAATAGTTTCAACTTTTATGTCATATTTAATTTCTTTTATAATGTTCAAGATTGAATACAAATTCTGGAACTATGAAATAACAAAAATTGTCAAGAATTCCTATTGCAGCATTATTCTAAATAATATATTTCAGTATATTTTGGCAAAAGACAGAATGTAATATAGGTATGAAACTAATAGGACTAGGCAGAGCGTTAAGTAATTTATTACATAAATCATTACGTAACAAAAAAACAAAATCAGGACTTGTATCTTAAATATTATATGTTTTCATTATTTTAATGTCATAGACTTGTATTCAACTATATAAACAAATTGAAGAGACTTTATTTACTATGTAATCATTGTAACATACAAGAGTTGATACTACTGGGTATTCATTGTAATAATTCTTCTTAGAAACATCATTAATTGATGTGTCGTTATATGAAGAGATCTTTTGAAATTCTTTTTACAACATGAAATATCACTTCCTTCACGTGATCTTAAATTTCCAATCTAGCTAAATTTATTTGATGACAATTTATTGAATGATACATTTACAGAATACTTCATTATATACACATGAAATTATTTCATAGAACAAGCAAAATATCACATTGAAAAATATGAAAACTAAGTTAACCGGATTTTTTTATTTCATGTTGAAAATATTTCATTTGTGATTCCCTGTTAATTTGATTTTCCTCAACCGACTGTATTTATAATACTGAACTTTTCGAGAATGTGCTATGAAATGATTGTAGCATAATAAAACTGTACCTGCTTTTTCCTCGTTTTTGACACCTTGCCAATTTTTTTAACGCGATCCATATCGAGGTGCACTTGAATCTGATACACGCAGGTTCTGTAACATGCATTCAAAGACTGTATGGATGCGATCGGGAATTGTGTATCGGCCACCACTTAGCAGTATCTTCTCTGCCTTGGTATCCTCGATGCACCAACATGTGTGTCATGCTTAGTTACAGTGCAACGCGTATAAGATATAGACTCATTAAAAATATATATACTTGAGTCATGAACAAACAATGATCATTTCATAATAAATTTTATTTCCTTCCTTCTTCAAGAAACATAAAAGCAAGGATGAAACTGCCGCTTCGGCGCCTACATCAAAGTGTTTGTGATTTGTAGCAGATAATAAGTTAACTTTGTAAGCAGCACCGAAAACAATTGTGAAAACGTTGCAACTATTCGAGCGCCATTTTTACAATTCGTGCAAATCAATTCAAACATTGTCGTTGAAAATAACGTCAAAAAGGAAAAAAAGAGAGAAATTTTTGTATTGAAATTTGATTTGAAAAACAAAACTGCTTTACTTTCTCATTTTAGTGTTGAACTTGCACGATTCGCTTCTGTCTATTTATGCGCAACGCATTTGCATTCATATGTCCTCGTAAAACATGTTTACGATGATTTTATATTTCAGATATTGAGAGTAAACTGAGTAACGCCCGAGTCTGATGAATGAAATTTTCACAAAAATTTATTATTTATTAATTATTTATTGTGGTTCATGTATTTACAACCACAACATGTATTATCTTTATTTCATAAGATCATCTTCAATGACCATATCATGAATTGTCTTTACTCCTAATTGAAATTATAATAATTTTCAAAGATGTTTTAATATATTTCATATATATATTATATTAAATATATAACGTAGGTATGGCTTGTTAAATAAAAAAATCGTTAAGATGATCATTTTATTACAATTTTATAATTAAAAAATAATGAAATGAATACGACAAACTAACTGATCTTAGTAAATACCTGATCGCTAGCTCGAAACATTCAGAATCACAAATAAGGGACCACCAGGAAATGTGAGGCCGGATCATTGCATTCGCGAACGAGCTTATGCTTAATTCACTAACTAACGCCTGTGCAATAATGATATGGTTTGCTGTAATGATAATTAAATAACGGACCACCTACTTACAGAACCCTCATTGTCGGCAACTTCAACAATCAAGTCGCGTGTCACCGCGCGGATCACAGGACGCATTATTTTATAAGTATATTTGGAATTTATTACTGCATTACAAATCTGGTTCAGTTCAGGACAACAGTTTATGACAATTTTAAAACGACGATTCAATAAATTATTGGTTTAAACTAGAACTTGAACGAATATATTAATTCTTAACAATTTATATATAAGAAACAATCCTAAACTTGAATACTTTTGTATTATTGCTTAATCACCATTATAATAATAAATACATATGAACCATACTTGTTGTTCAAAACTGACACAGAAAAATCAATGAAGGAGAACTGGAATTTTCACTGGCATGAAAACAAAAAAATTGACAATAATGTATACAATGTATAAGGGATCAATTGCTTAAAAAATAGTCAATTATTTCGCATAGGTTTCATTTTGTTTGATCAAGAATATGCCAGTGCCAGATATTATCTCAAATGGATTACAATGTTTTGAAATATTCCTAGGTCCTAATACTATAACATCATTTTGTTTTCAACATTTTCTCACTCTCATTCTCGCTGTAACAATAGTTATTGAATTTTTTGCTCGATGCGCCTCATCTACTGCCTTGATAAAGTTTTAAAACATTAACGACAATTACATATATATTTATTTATCGTGAATATATTTATATGTATTTTAATATTAGGCTTGTACAAAACTTTACAAAATTCCAAAATTATTTGAACTTTTTAAAAATTAAGAACAATTCAAAACGTTTTTTTTTTTTTCAAATGTCATTTTTCTACAAGAAACAGAATTGTTAACAAATATACATACCTACTATCAATCATTCGAAATTATACTGAATTTCTAAAAGTTCAAATAATCTGAACGGTAAATTGTACAAGACTAGTTAATAATAATATACTAATAGATATATTTGAATAATATAAATAATAATGATGGGTCATAGTTATTAAAATAATCTTAACCAAACGAAAAGATCGTCATGTGGAACATTTGGACAAAGTGAAGTTCAAGCAGCGTTCACCTGCATGTTGACGTAACGCATTTTTAAAATAGGCAAAAGCTAACTTTCACAGCTCGACGTAGACAATGCTAATCAACAACTGATTTTTGCAGAATTCGCTGACGCTGCTAAGAACAAAGGCAACAACCAGTACACATTACAAAAATCAAAAAACTAACTCATTACAAACAGATACAAACTACATTCATTTTAACAATTTTCTACATGACGTGTACAATAGTTAATTTTAGTCGCACAAAAATTAGCATAATGCAATGTTGTATCATGCAGGCTGCGATGGAAAAAATTGAGCACAATGTAATCGCATATACTGAAATGAAACGTTTGGTAGCCATCCGGCGTCATCCGAAGTAAATGCTTATACATTAAAAAAATATTCACATGTTGTTATCAATATCATGTACATAGCAGTTCGTTTTTATGCTTCTTTGAATAAAAATAAAATTGAGAGAGAGAGAGAAATACGTTCTTTGCAAAAACCAATATTTCAATGGTTAGGAACAGTACATGACGTTTTTTTATAAAATTTTCAACAACCTTTAGTGCATTTATATTTTGTTCTGGCGATAGTTCAGCTCCTCAGTGATAATCGTGCTGATAATAAATTTGACCTCTTACATCACAAACTTAGCAAGGATCTTGCTGAGAAATAAAAACATCGCCAGGATAAGACAAACACCCATTAAAGTTTGTTAATTTTTTGTACAAAAACAAAACCCATCAATTATTTCTAATGACCCGTCACAAGGTTATTATTGATTTTTAAATGAAAGTAAAATTTTTACCACGCGTGTATGGAAAACAGTCACTTTCCACTCTAGGAACAGTGAGGAAAATGACCTATTCTAAAAGTATGTAAAAGCTAAAGTAGGCTTAAAAACCAGAACTCGTTCTGAAACCAAGTTACCCTTACATATGTATTTGTTCTGGATGGGTCATACCCCGCACTATTTCTAGACTCGGACGTAACTATTTCCCACTCACTTGTGGTGAAAACCGTCGTACACAACTTGGACGTGAAGTGAACCATCATCGACAAGTGATTGTCATGTTTCATGAGAATCACTCGTCAGGAATGGCCTACTTCTGCCCTAGTTACGTAATATACTATTGTACTGTTCTTCTTGTTTACAAATTTTTAAAATAAAAGTTATTGTATATTCGAAACTGTAGCTAACGGAAAACAGAATTTTTACAATATAGCAGATAAACGCGCTCTAATTTACTTCTTATGACTATTTTATGACAATGTATCATGAAGAGAATATCTACATGATGTGTCTAGAAGAAAGTAAAAAGTTTGAATAGATGATTAAATGAAGCAGACGTAATTGTATATGATTAAATTAAAAATACAAATCGAAAAACAGAACGGAATAATATAGAACTTATACATCTGGAAGCAGAAATTATTCATCTAACAGTCTTAAGAAAAATTTCGCAAATATCAAAACTCATATTTCTTAACTGAACTATCTCGTGACTTGATATCAATGAGTATCCTGAGATCATGTCTGACCAAGTGAAACGGTAAACGAATATAATTTTAATAAAAATCACTTCATTTCTTTAGACGAGTCAGAATTACACAGTTTAATGAAACATATAAAATTTTATAAATATTATCTACTTAATTAGTTTAAATCTCTAAAACAACGTCAAAATTTAATAAATAAGTATGAACCAACAAATGATTCAAATAAATTTTAATATGAATATACAATCTTTTTGCGAGACTTAATTTCATAAAGGTATTTCTGTCTTGTTTATTTTTTTCAACAGATAGTGAAATTATTTTTGTTTTGTTTTGTTTGTTTGTTTGTTTTTTTTGTTTTTGTTTTTTTTTTCATTTACGTCGAAGGTTAAACATGAAACGGTGATAAAATGTTGTATCTAGATATTAAAGTATAATGAGCATGCAAATTATGCTCATATTGTTCTTTGACATAAGTGCCAAGTAAAATAAGTAATTACATTTTTACCTACATCTTAAGTTTCAATATTTGTTTTCTATTTCACTTGCGATAATTTCTCAAAATCTTCATTATTTATCGTCTACTTACTAGAATCTGATGAAAATGATTAGTAACGAAAATCAATTCTATTGAATAAGAAAAAATACATTCAAACGCAAACGAAACTAAATTTATATAAAAAATACTGACAATTTTTTTACACACAGTATAAGTGTTTTTGTTACTACACCGCGCACAAAAAGTTAGGAGACATTTAAGCACTGAAATGCATTGAAAAGTTTACCTCATCGTTTTGTGCATAGTATAATCATTGAATAAAAAGTTCAATATTATTTGATTCGGAATTCAAAAATGATAAAATCATTGTTATCATTGTGCTTGGCAATCTATTTTGCATTATAATCGATTACTATTACTAGCCCAAATTTCATGTCGCTTTTGATAGACGAATATTGCATGCATAACAGATAAGCATCAATGGTCATAATTGATTACAAACTATACATATATATATTCGTCCGTAAATGAAATAATATATTGCGAGGTAATACTAATCAAAGAATTTTCTCATTATTTGTCAATTGTGACTGTTTTGTAACGTGATAAATATGGCGTTTTAATTTAATATTGAATTTAAACATAATGTAACTAAAAGACTAAAATTAGTGAACTAATTTAAACTCAGATAAATTAATAAACTAATCGAACGAAATTAGTAAACTAATTCAATAGTTCAATTCAACTGCAAACGTAAAAATCCGAATAACACTTTGATATTGATGATATTATTTCGTGGAAGGTAAGTGCTGCGAAATTTGCGTCTGAAGTTGCTTTCCTACATTCAACTGACGTTCCCACTGAAACAATTTTCCAACTATTTACTAATAATTCCTTGTAATTATATTGTTAGCGAAAAATTTCAATCACATGCTCAATTTGAAATCCTATATAATTAATTAAAATTATGTTTCATTAAAAAAAAAAAAAAAAAATTGGTAGCTCAACAATACTAACAACAAATAGTTGAAAGTTGTTTCAAAAAGAACGTCAACATAGAAATGAAACGTTGCTATTTCCATGTATTGTGAATGTTATTAGTGTCGTATACTCGGTTATTCACCAGCATCATCCCATTTTGCTTCTTCGGCTATTCTGTTGAAGCAGTCCCAAAGAAACTGGTACTGAAAGCCGAAGGAAATTAAAATTGATATTCATAAAATGAAAATAGAACTCTGTTAATTCTAACGACTACTTACATATGGCGTAAAAATTTTGAGCCAACGAGGTGGCCTGTTATCGGAGCGAGTATATTGGAAACAGAAAGACATCCCCTCCTCGTCTACTTCCCAGAGTGTAATCGTGTTCCATGCAAACTCCACGACTTGTGACTCGAGCGTTCCGTCTTGTTTAGCGGCGTGCAATTTGAACGAGCCTGCACCCACAGCTGCGACGACGTGACCTTCTTTTCGTGAATCACATGGACAATGTGGAAACACTATGTCCCCATATCCACTAAGCTCTCGCGCCAATTTCAAATACTACAATTTAGATGGGATTATAATTAATTAAAAGGAAAATGAATGTAATGACTTTTTGTGAAAATAAAAAAGAAAAAATAGATGCAGCAAGTTGCAATTTTGATTTGGACAAAATAAAGAAGCTATACCTCGTGTTTCCGCGACGCATCTTGAAGGGCTTTCAACTGATAAAGCCTCTCGCCCGCGGTGATGTGCCCCCTATTCACTTCATCTATCGTCTGCCAGAATATCCACGTGAGCGCCTGGTCGCTAAGTGGTCTGGAAATGTTGAACAGCCACCTTCGCACCGACAAACACGTTGCACTTGCCGTCGAATAATTCTGAATATATAAAGTGTGCGGATGCTCGTGCGGCTGAAGTTTTCGTTCTAAAATGAATTGACATTATCAGCATGTTAGTGCCTTGATTTGAAACAAGAACTGAGTTTATCACAACTGACTGATAGGCTTACCGAAATTGTATTCGACAATTTCAAAGAGGTAAAAGTACTTGGCCGTTTCCGCGTCCAAACCAACACGACAGCAGACCGCGTCGTAAACGTCTTTGACGTTAGCGGCTTTGGGCACCGTCACAGTCACAACTTCTCGGTCGGGCAAAAGAATCTTGAGGTCCACGGCCGGGCCCTGATCACCGTCTTCCTCAATCCTATCCGTAAGGAATTCCTGCATGGCATCGCTTTCTGCAATCACTCTCACTGCGCAAACTTTCTCTAAATATTGCTCAAGACCTCGTCTTCGTGCATCCAACTGCTGCTCGCTCAATCTACAACAAACCGTCCATTATAATAGCCTGTTATCAACTTTTTCACATACTTTATTACTATCTATCTATGCTCAATTACAATAACCAGTTGTGCGTACATCAAAGTTGTCTTTGTCTGACGGCAATTTTTGTGTATGATAACAAACTTAATGAACCATGCAAGCAATTAATAAATCATTTTTAAAGAGATTGAATCGTTTTGCGTCAACAATATATGCACGTATAGATATGATTTCAAAATTACTGAAAAGGCCATTTCCCCGGCAACTTGGGGAAGTTGAATCCAATGAATTCCTTTTTGAGTGCCATATGCAGCGCTGCAAACTCTCGATAGCGTCTCGAGCACAAGTGTCGTCCCGCCATGTGGACATTGAACACGACGTAACGCTCGTGTTTTCTCTCGCGAACGTGATAATCTGGCACGCTGATAGGCAAAGATCGCTTCTCGCTGTAGTCCACCGCAGCATAACTGATAAAACAAAATAGCTCGTCATTTTGTGTACTTTTGTACAATCGATTAACCATCTCAATCATCTATCTCACCTCATGTCCTCGCATGGCTCCAGTCTTTCCGCCTCTTGGGGCGTCACGGAGATCACAGTCAGGGTTAGCACATCGCCGCCGGACTTGATTAGGTCCACCACTTGTTTGTGTGTTGCACCTTCGACGTTCACATTGTTCCTACAAACATTTATTCATTTCAATTCAATTTTCGATACTTCCATTTGTTCAAATTCAACGCACTGCAAACACACTATCTGATTTATTAGAATTAGAGTGTCCCTATAGTAGGCACCTCCAAACAATAACACTGAACAACGGAATGATAATAATTCAATGACATGTTAAAATTGTATGAAATGAACAAGTCAAATGAATCTGTTGGACCTTTTAGATAAAATTTGCAAGCAAACCGACTGGTCCTGAAAGCAACGGTGGCGCGCCTGATTAGGACGTTCGGGCCACCTATGCTGTGCAACGGTGATACAGCAAGAAAGCATTTTAACTCGCGGATCAACACTGATCGAATAGCTGCGCGTAACATATGCTTGTTCGACGGACACTCTCTTAACAATGAGAAACAAAAACAAATGAAACAAACAAGGAGTAGCTGACAGGGGAAGTCCGTCTTCTTGCGGGAGACGCTACTGATAATCGCAGTCTCTTGTTTTCTGCACGATTGTTGTTATTATTATAACGCAATTGAAATTCGTCGATCGCGATTGTCCACTTTGAATTCCGACGGTGAAAGGCCTCCGCGCGCCCATTGGCCTGTCGCGGAGGCACGTCTTTGACTATAAAAATTAAATTACGTCGAATTTATTTCTCAAACTTCTCACTTACTACTTTCATCTTCGCCAATATGAAACTAATATTATCTTATCACAAAATAAAACAAGGATGCTCCCATATTGATTAACATTCTCAATAACATCATCATCAATTTGTTTAAATTTTTATTGCAACAATTCTGTTACGCATTGCAATAACCAGTTAAGGGCATATAGCCAATCTTATTATTTCTACTCCTATATTAGTATTCAATCTTACGTTCAATGATTTTCTAAAAATTGTTCCTTCTAATTATTGCTCTGCCAATAATTAAATTTTTAAGCTTAGGTACTAATAAGGACTATTTTTTTTTCGAAAAAAACTTGAACATTTTATTTCCGCAAATACGTTTTTGGTACTGGAAAGTTGGTCATCTGTCAACCGACTGTAACTTATGAAACTATGTCGCAGAGGGAATTTGTTTGCAATGATAAGATAAACCGGCCAGGGGCTTGTGGTGCAACAAACAACTCTATGACAACTATGACCAAACTGCACACACGATATGATAGTCATAAACTGATAGATTTTGCTTAATTTGTGGGCACAAATTTTGACAGCTGATATGACAATTTAAACCTTAAAATTGACTATTCTTAATTACCTATAAAACCATAAAATAATTAAAACTATTTTTGTATTTCAGCAAGTAATGCATCTTGTTTACCTTCGATCAACTTTTACTCATTTATACTATATCACACTGAGGTAAACGCAAATAAGAGGAATAAAAAACAAAGCCGCTGGACTTTTTAAATTAAATTTGTTAAATATTGCATTAGTAGTGTTAAAACTAGGTATGATTGGCACTTTGTTCAATTCGATGGATCGAAACCAGTTGTGTTAATTTGATGACTATAAAATTGAACTAATTAATAAAGAGAACAAATTAATTTTGTTCCATGACGTGGTGGACGAGTGAAATAAAAAGACCGATCATAGTTCAACCGTGCGAAAGGTCAGTGCACGATCAGATGAATGAAGAATTCAAACTGAACTGGTATGACCAAAAGGGTGTGAAACACGTTCAGTACAGACAGCTTGTAGTGTACGCTCAGGTGTCACATTATTCATCACGACATTAGACTTGAATTTTGAACATCCTTGACCGGACAAAAATCCGCTGAGAATATATATATGCATTTAATAATTATATTATTCAACGGAAGCCACACGAGTAGGCAAATCTTCTAACAATAGTTTACTTGCGAAATAAGATACATTTCAAATAAGACATAACTATTTCTATAGTCAAAATTCATTTTGCATTTTTAGTTGAAATAAAATTCAATGACGAACATTATGAATTGTAATGAAATTAAAAAAAAGCAACATCCAAGAAACAATATTGTTTTATTCGAAATATAGTGAATGAATAAAATAAAAAAGAAAAGCTTGCAATATTATTTAAATTGACGTGAACTTGAGGGGCGGTGATGATTTTGATTAACTGAAATTCTTTTTGTGAGTGTTGAGTGCTGTTGTATTGTACGATGCTATTAATGTCAGCCGATGAGCCCATGCAAGTTTACTCGGTATTTGGCATTGTACCATACATTACTGTGCGTGATCGGAAACAGCAAGAATGCCAAGTCTAGTTCAGTGAAAAATAAGCATCATCAGCCGGAGATCACGTACCGGCCGACGTGACGGTTCAAGAAGCTTACCCGTGTTAGTGTTACGATTGTTTTTTTGGATGAAAGACTGATTTGGAAATAAACAGAAATGAAATGAAGATTATGTTTCCCAGCACTTATTTCTCGCTATCATACTCGAACCGTAATTCAACTATCGAATAAATTGGCCAATTTATACGCATTCTTTACGTTTATCTATGCACATTTGAATTTGCAAATGTTTTTAATTTAAGAAAGAATACAGAGGACAGAACAAGTTTCATCGATAAAAAATGCAATAAGATTGGATTATGCAGAGATCGGCGTAAATGGCGATGTTAGAGCTTTGCGTATCAATTTAATGTACAGTGAATTCACACTCAAGTATAAAATCAATGCGTTTTCACGTTTTTTTAACAACCTCGAGTCAATTTAAACCACAATCATTATCTTCAAACTATCGGCTCTAAGCCTTTTTTAACTCCTAACTAATGTGCATCAACTATATACCAAATGAAGATGCACTTCTTGATCAAACTTATAGTTGTTGTTATCGTCTGACAGCTGACATTTAGAAACAAAATATAGTAGTAGAATAATTTCTCGAGTCGTAATCTTCGATGAAAATGCGTTATTTTTTCAAGAAACAAAATTGCATGAATAATTCGATACAGCGTTCAATCAGATAATTATAAAACCCGTCATTTCTTGATAAAACTTTGATCTGTCATCCAAATTCAAGTTTCCACATTTCAAGTTTTCGCATTTATTTTTTTTATACAATTTAGATTGCAGTGCTTTGACCAGGAGTGCAAACCAAGTGTTGCGATCGAACAAATTTTAATTTCCATTCGAATGACTCGACCAAACTTTGACTTTTTCCGATGCATCGATCGGATTGCTCACAGAGAAGAAACTGATAAACAAACGTTATCTTCCTGATTACAAAAATATCTGGACCAAAAATAGCCCTTTTCCAGTTACTTTCGAGAAGAATTTGTTGCAACATTTGTGACAACAAACTGAAGACTTGAAAATCATTTGACAACTACCCTTTCTTATTTCAACTGAATTCATGTGGATTTATAAGAAATAATGATTTCAATTGAACTGACAAATATTATTTCTGACACTCCCATCCTGTTTTTTTTTTTTTTTTTATTTTCTACACCAAAGATCATGAGTACAAATTGTCTTTATCTTTTTGAAAGTTGAATTTCATAAGTTGTTATTTCGAGTTATTTGTTTAGAAAATTAAAATGATTTGATTTGTCGTTTAATTGACGGTGCACTGTAAAAGATGATCAACTATGATGTATAAGAGCAAAGTGGCCATTTAGAGAGCAACGGACATGAGTGTGTTGCGGTAAGCTACAATTTGTGTAAAGAGTCACACGCACTAAGAAACAAATAAATAAACACGTACATAATTACATAATTAAGTAGATAATTAGCTCAACTACATAATAATCTGCTTTGGAATGAATGTTTATAAATAAAAAGAACGTTGGCAATAATTTTGCGGGTAGTAAAAAAAAATAAGCAGAAATGATGTTATCGACAAAATATTTGATTTTGATCAGATGACTTGTTATCTGTATGGATTGAAACGTTCGGCAGGTGTAATTTGGAGAGGCAGAGGCTAGAAGGACTGTTTATACATGGTGTCGCATTGGTAACAACCTGTTTTGTTTGTAATGAAAAATAAAAAGCGACGGTTTAGGATATCGGTGTGAAGAAGACGTCGGTGCAAAGAGACGCGCACGCAAGCTCATGTAGTGGCACTCACACTTCTAGGATGCGATCGCCCTTCCTGACGCCGGCTTTCTCCGCGGCGCCGTGGGGCAGCACCGCACTGACATGTTGTAGCGGCGCGTAGAGCTCGCCGTTGATGCTGCGGAGCTGTCCGCCCTCGCTGACCTGACCACGTACATTGAACCCGAACCCGGTCTCAGTTTTGTAGATGGTCACGCACCTGGGACCCTGACCAACAGGGCTCGCTGCCAGGCCGTTGTTCACCATGACCGTCGTTGCGTTCATGTCCGCGGACTTGCGCCGCTGCCGCAGCTCCGACTCGCAGTCTGCCATTTTAAGCTCTGCCCACCCATTGATATTTTGCACAACTGACAGCCATCGCCAATGCACCACTGCGCTTGTGCTCCAAGGCAGCCACAACACCACCGCGACGCTGCTGCGCTGCTGCTGCTGCTGCTGCTGCTGCTCTGTCACTCTCAGCAACAGCGCCACTGTCTCTCATCTCTCATCTGCTGCCACTGCCTCAACGTGTCAACAACCTCAAGCTCAACCGTAACAACATTCCCCAGAAACTTTTTTTACTAAAAAAATACTTTCCTATTTCGTCTCTTACTCAAATTCCACACCACTTTTTGCCAATAATTCTGTTTTGATCAATCTTCTGAAATCATATACATTTTTTTATTTTTTACAATATTCATTAATGAACAAACAATCAACGAAAATGTTATCGCTCATTCAATTATTTCAGTTATTTATTTATTATTATTTTTTTTTTTTGTAAAATTTTGTTATGTTTTGACTTAAGATGTTTCACTTATTTTTAATATTTACATTTGAAGAATCTATTATAAATAAATACATACTATTTTTTTGACATTTTTTTTTATTCTCTTTTTTTCGTTTTGTTGATTTTCATATTTTACTGACAAGGATTGTTCACATGTCCAACAGTATGTAGGTAAAGACGGTCACTTCAAATGAGCTCATCTATTTGGGAGGAACTTACGGTGTTCTGCAACACATCATCGTACTTTGTCTAATCTATAGCGCGTGACAGAGAACATAGGATGTCTAGTTTCACAAGAACAAAAGTTTGTGCAAATAATAGGGGCCCAAATGTTGATTGCCGATTTAGTTTTGTTTTGGCCTGCTTTCCTAAAGAGAGATAGAAAGATATTGTCTGTTATATGAAGTGAGTGAGAGAGAGAGAAAGACTGAAAATAAGGACAGAAGGCTATTAAAGAAAGACAGAATACAAATGGTGCGTCGGACGCGTTGCGCCGCGATATTGTGCCGTTGAAACCTCAAAGGGATAATAATAAATATAAATAAATATATCAATCGCAAGTGTTTAGCAGACTGATGCGAAGGATCAGAAATGAAGATGGATATGTAACATCGAAAGGAAAGAATCGCAGGTGTTTAAAGAGAAAAAAGAAGGAGAAATTTGAAACGCGTGGCTTGGATATTGTTGAGGCACATCCATTTGGTTTTGTAACGGGCGCGAAGCGATGCTGTGCTGTTGATTAAAGTGGATTTTTGGAAGACGAAAGCTAGATAGAGACCTGGTCGAGCAGGTAAACCGACTTTAGTATCCAATGGGGGACCAAACATTGACGACCGGCGAAGCAGAGATGCGGCCGGTCTCGGACGCGACCGATGGCGGGAAACGTTCGGACGACAAAAAAACTAACCTCCAAAGTGACGCCGATAACACGACGTCGGACGTTAAGAACGCACTGGCGCAAGAAGTTAATGGCGAACTAACAGCTCGGCCCAGAGGACGACCAAGGAAGGTGCGCCAAGACGAGAACGTTGATAAGAACGACGCCAAGATGACGCGCACACGCAAACGTGCCTTCTCCGAGTCGGATGATGAAGCCAAGTTCCGCGGGTTTGAACCTCAAACCAATCTCTATCCTGGACTCCAAATCATAAACAAATTGTTAGGTTAGTTTGCGACAATTTCCTCGTCATTCATCAACCAAACCAACAGCTTTGCTATACAATTTATTTATTTATTTTATATTCTTTAATAGCTGATATTAAACTGCAACATACTCGTTCTATTTTGATTATATATAATGTTTCTTTGTTTGTTTAGAATCGGCAAATTTACTGACGCCGTCATATTTTTCAAAAGCTGACATTTTGAATCTATCTCCTTTGCCAACTAAGAGGATTCGTCGGCCGACCGTCAAGGTTTTGGAGAACGCCGATACAGAAGCATCCGAGGTGAGAACGCGGCATCCAGCTGACACAGATAGCCCAGGTAATGCACTCAAACAGGAGACCGATGAATCAGATGCAGATGTCGGGGCAGGCTTGGGTCCTATGGACCTCGAGTCAGACCACAAAGACGAAACTGCGTCAACGGCGTCTGGAAGACGTGGCCGACGATCATCAACGTCCAAAGTGAGCATCAAAAATGAAGCGTACAAAAAGCCTTTTGAGCAGGGCTGGAAACGCGAATTGGTTTATCGGGGCACTGGTGAAACTTCCCAAGGTAAACGCAAGGCAGACATTTATTATTTTGCTCCAAATAACAAGAAATTAAGAAGTATGGTAGAAATCGACAGACATCGTAAGTCGAAATTAAGTTATTTTATTTTGCACGTTTTTGTTTTGTTTTTTTTTCTTCATGTAAAAGTTTTCATCACTATGTTTTTGTTTTTATTTCACATATACAATGTTCTTTTTTTATCACGGCGGGTAAAGGATTGAATCGTGTTAATTTGATTATTTATTTATTTATTTTTTTATTATCGTTCGCATTTGTTTTTGTTGTGGCTTATACAAGTCTATGAGTCATGATTTCATGCCAATATAATAATAAACATCATTAATGTCTGGATACAGTGTTTTGTCGGTTTTTGTCTGAAAGTTAATACTAGAAGGACTAGAGTTGAAAATTAACCATAACGATTTTTGTAGACAAAAATTTAATTCAGTTGAAAATCATTAGTAAATAGGATACAAAGTCTCAGAAAGAATTTCATTAAAATTGAAACACAATATTGAAAATATAGCGTATTTAATGTTGCACGAAGCTAATTTGAGTCCTTCGTCCTACTAGTATTAATAAAATGTGATTTTACAATTAATGTTGTTAATATTAGAATGATTTTTTTTATAAATCTGTTGTTTTTTCGACTAAATAATAATGGTTATTTTTTCAGTGAAAAAAGAAAATATCAAAACACTCACAGTTGAAAATTTCACATTTACAAAAGAATTGATTGGTGCAAAGAAGCCATTAGAAATGGCGAGAGAAGCAGGGTCTCCAGGACTGGTAATTATGTTATACAACGTTATAAAATTGTATTCCTATAGAGTTTAATGTTATTTTTATCAAATGTAATCATTATCGTTCGTTTATGTTTTCAGCAACATTTTCCAGAAAATGCAGTTACAAACAAAGTTGCCAGTCCCGCTTATGAAATGGAAAGTCCAAAAGGAGGTGACAATCTGGTGCAGAAAAAGGTTGCCGCTAAGAGGGGCAGACCAAGGTTGAATCCAAAATCGGATTCGGCATCTGAAAATGACACCTCGACACCATCTCCTCCGAAAAATAAACCTACAGAAATTCAAAATGATGCTCAAGCTACAACTCCGAAAAAAGGAGTCTTGCGAAAGGAACCAATTAAAAGTAAAAAATCATATTTATTTGGATCGATTATTATTCGTTTGAATGAAAATGGTTGTTTTATATATATATCATTGAATTTCATTCTTTTCTTTAGGTTCTCCAATGACGAGACGTAGTCAACAAAATCAGCAACCAACAGCTGCAGGAGTAGAGATGATGGACACAACACCTGTTGT
Organism: Trissolcus basalis; assembly: GCA_025266255.1. Lineage (NCBI taxonomy): Eukaryota > Metazoa > Arthropoda > Insecta > Hymenoptera > Scelionidae > Trissolcus > Trissolcus basalis. The sequence continues at coordinate 37,359 of JAAMPD010000303.1, read as the reverse complement.
AGAGGAACAACAATCAACTCCTGTCACCGAAAAGATTGTAAAAACCAACAAAAGAGTAAAGAGGTATTTCAACATTAAATTTGTATGTCTAATCGTATATATGTTACAAGCAATGGCATAAGTCAGTCAGTGTTAGAAATATCTTAAAGTAACGTCAAAATTGCTCATATGTAACATGTATACGATGTCTATGATAATGATCTGGAAGAGCGGGAGAGAAAGAGAAGTTTTTCAGTTTCTGATGATCGAATGAGTACTTTTGAAGGTAAGGTTGTTCTTTTGGGTTATCATTTGATTTATTCTTTGAGAGAATTATTTTTTGTTCAATTGACGCTGCAAATTTGCAATTCCTTTGAAATTCCTTTTGTATTGTCTGCAAATGATTGCAATTTGACAATTTTGAGTCCTGCCTTTGTTTTTCCAAGAAAACGCACACATTACAGAACAAACTTACAAGAACCATGCAGCTTACGTTGCTCAGCTAGTGCAGGAGGTTTTCCCAGTCTTCAGTGCACGATTTGTCTCTGCCACTACCACGCTGAATGCGTTGGTTATTTGAAGGATGACGTTGGCGACAATTATATATGCAAGGTATTTGGATGAGATTAATTAATAAAAGCATTTCGTCTTCTTTCATTTGATTTATTCATAACAATAACAAATAATGTCACAATGTTTGATTTATAGAATTGCAAAGCAGATACTGACGAAGCTCCTTTGCCGATTCCATCGACACTCACACCACCGCCTCTCATTCCAATCAGCATGTTGGGGACCAACCCAGCGTCCAAATACAAGCCGCAAGGTCTCATGCCTTTACCAAAATTGCAGAGGATCAATCGCGACGAAAGCCAGAGTCTCCCGAAAATGCCCACAGCTAATCTCCCAAAATACAATTCGAATGTTAAGCCAAATGACAGGAAAAGTGATTTTTATAAAAATTCTGAACTCTCAAGTTCTTTGCCTGCGCAGAATCTTGCCGTTATGAATGGCAAGAAATACATTGTAATACCTAAAAACAATGCCATGGCAGTCCAACCGGCGATTACACAAAAGAAAGACAAATCCCGTGAACCAACCGCATTGGCAAAAAAACAAGATGTTACGAAGGAACAGATAATCGAGCAGAGCGCTTCCAGTTTTGATCAATTTTCGAAACAACATGAAGAGGAATTGATGACAATGAAAGATATCCAAGATTGTGGCAGTAAAGATGATACGACGAAAGTGATGGAAGAGGTAGTAGAGCTAAACAAATGTGACGAAAATAATCAGGAGATTAGCAGGAGTGAAGATGAGCTGATGCAAGGACAATTGAATGCAACAGACTATGCGCAGAATGATGAAAGGTGGGTAGTCAAATAATTATTTTCGGGCATTTCTTTTACTACTCATACTCATACATAGCTTGCTTGAATTTTGATATACAATAACCTTTCATTGATACGGCTAAAACAATGCACAAATTGATTTGAGTATTATTTTTGAAAAGATATTTTAGATAGAGCCGTACCAATGGAGGGTTAAATAAATAAAGCTTCAACCCGCTCATCTTTTCTTTTCCGAGGTTTTGGCAGTTGCTTTGTTCGCATTGTATTTATATTTTTACAACTCATAGAAATAGTTTTAATTCACGAATACAGTTGATTTGTCTAGGTAGCCAAACAGATGGTCCAATATAAATACAATGGAATTGTTAGCAAAAAAGCAAATAAATAAACATACAAACAAACTGATAGCAGAATGACGAAAAATGAATTCTGATTTGTGGTCGAAGCACACTGCCTCAGCTTCGAGATTGACATAAATGTAGGTCTAGTCATTTGACACATTATTGTTTATCTGATTACTGATGATATTATAATCATAGAATTAACAAAACATTCTTTGTAAGTGCTTCAACAAAAATCTAATTCATTTTTTACGTTTGCATTACAGATTTAATGACACAAGCTGGCGGAAAAACGTTTTGTTTTTGTGCGTTTTCCTTCTCCCATATTTGTCCTCTCCAAAGAGTTCCCTTAAAATAGAAGAACCAATCAATTCAATTTAGATTATAAGCATTCGATACTGATTTCACAGTTAAATCTGAAAGTTAATTGTCATAATGTGTTTTGTATTGTTTATTTTTTAGAAAGAAAACTCCAGTAACACAAGTTGCCGCGACAGTTACAGAAGTTGACCGACGTCACATAGCCATTGCTTGCTCCTACTATGATGTATTTCCTCGAGTATTTCAGTACCTTACGGTACAGGAACTTTTGCGCGTCAGTCGCGTTTGCAGAATGTGGAGAGATCTTGCGGCCCACCCCTCTCTATGGCGTACTGTGCGCATGAAAAATAGTCCGGTAATTAAATCTACTTCATGCACATTTTTTTCACAAATTATTTCACTATTACTCAACTGTTTGTTTCATTATTAAAGATTACCGACTGGGATGGTTTTGCGGAAGCACTGAATCGCTACCAAACGCAACATTTAGATTTACGAAAAATCATCATGCCCGAAGGAGAGAACATATGGGCAAAATTCGTAGAGGTGTTGCCGAAAATTAAGAGCTTGAAAAATTTGAAATTGTGTCGTTGTCCAGGGAACGTTGTAGAAGCAGTTATTGAAAATTGTCCGCAGCTTGAAACATTTAGCGCTATGTCCATTAAATGTGACGCTATTGACATCAAGGGAATCAGAAACTTTACCAACTGTACAGAGCTAAGACTGAAAGCCATAACAGGCATGACACTTTCTGACAGTATGGAATTTCTTAGCGGACTTACACAACTGAAACATTTGGTAAAATTTTTGTTTTGATATTATCAGAAATTAGATTAATGTATGGCATTATGTGTTATTTATATGAATTATTTTTGTTATCTGCAGAGTCTTACGTCTGTCAAAGAACTCGGAAGAAAAAATATTCAGTTGGTACAAAAATTGGTAAATTTGGAAGTTTTAGAGCTTGGAGAATGTTCAGATCTTCCAGCTAATTTTGGCACGGAAATAATTGCCAATTTGCCCAAACTGGAACGATTGCGCCTTGAAAAAGGTCAAGGCACCTGTAACACGTTTAATATTCTCGAAGGTGTCTCCCAGAGTCCAAACTTATCGTTACTAGAACTTGTGAATTTTGACATCAAAAAAGGTTTTGATGCTTGGCTGGCTAAGTGTACCAACATCAAGCGATTGCTCATTATTCCTACATATATATCACAATCTGCAACGACAAACCATATGATACTTGGTGGCGTTACTCAACTTAAGGAAACGCTCACTAATTTTGTCTGGGGTGTTACTCTCGAGCTGCTTCGTGTGACAGACCTGTTCGTTGACCAGTGTCCAGAACTTAGAAAGAGGATAAAAGGCGATGCAATTCCGGTTCTAAAACCCATTCCTTGTGCGGAATTAATTGAAGATATGCTAAAAGATGCTGTCAAAAATGCTGAAAACAATGAACTCGCCGAAATGGAACGAAGAAATTGTAATTATAATTTTTTATTTGATCGTCAAATGTATTATCTTTTCAATAATTATTCTAATGTTATATTGATGATTGATTAAATTTTTAGGCGAAGATACATCAAACCCAGAAGTGGATATTCTTACGTTGCTACAACTCCAGAAATTGCTGTTGCTGGCTCTACCTACCACGAGGGTCAAAATTCTTAAGATACCGTTCCATGCGACGTGGCGTCAAAGTTTACTTGACAGCGCCATGCAATAAATTACATTTTTTACAACGAAAAAGAATCAAGAATTATAAGTTTTTATATAAAAAAAGCTTAAAAATTAAAAAAAAAAAAAAAGAAGGAACAATACAACAAACAAAAACAAAATTATATATTTCTTAGGTCGTTTCTTGTGAAAACAATTAAAAAGTTGATTTTTTTCTGGTTTCAGTGATGAGTTTCATTAAAATTTAATGGATCATCTGATTGGTCTTGACAAGAGACGACCTATTTTATTTTATAAGTAAATTTCATCGTGATGACAAAGTGTGTCGTTGTACAGAGAAGCCCAATTGCTTAATTTTTGGTACAATCTCAGCGAATATTATAATGTATTTGTAATTCTTATTGTTGCTTGTAGCCATTTATTTTGTCGTCAATTTGAATTAATGAATTTTTACCGATTAAATAAAGTTCGTGAAGATTAATGCTAAGTTTTAGATTGTACAAAACTAAGCTTGAGAAATGAAATATACTCACTTAAAAAATCAGCTCAATTGTCTATTTTTCATGTATGTAGGATTTATATTTATTTTTGTTTCATTTAGATGCATATATATAATTATATGTCAAGATTAATATTCATTTTCAATTGCATTTTTTATATACAATAAAAAAAAATATTTGATAGATATGTAATTAGAGGAACTAATGATAACATAAAGTCACAATTTATTATTAGCAAGACAATCAAACAAATGAGCAGAAGTCCGGAGAAAATGAGCCAAAAGAGGAAGATAAAAAAGTCAACTTGAAAGTTGAAGAGCCCAAATTGACATGATGTGGCGGACGTAATCTAGATCGGTGAAGTTTGTTTCATTCGAACGTATTACTGTCTGTCTTCAAAATTAATTTTAATTAAAAGCTGCCGATGACCCAAATAATAACGAGGGTATATATTATTATTATTATTATTCTTTTTTTTTTTTTTTTTCTCAAGAAATTATATTTTTATGGACAAACTTAATTAGAGAAATTCAACTTTTTACCAAGTCCAATTTGATGTGCTGGATGATTTTGTGAATAAAGAATTTAGTGAAAGTAAAATTTAGATATTTACAATTATAATATTGATCACAATTCAGTAGGCACGTGTACATTAGTCTTTTTGAGGTTTTGATTTTGAGATAGTAATGGGTGAGGGGTTTTTATAAAAATTGCATATTTATATAAAAAAGCATACAAATTTTAATAGAAAAAACTAGATACAAAAATAATAGGTACATCTTTCGTTGTTGCCTATACATTACGTTTCTATGATCAGAGTTAAACTTTGTAACAAGAAGTCGATTTGAGTTGAATTGGGCCCATTGATTAATGGGACTGTTAGTAATAATATACCAGACCGACTTTTCGGTACCGAGTCTAACGTTGAATGCGCGATGCGAGCGTTGGCTCGAGAGCATTGCATAATTTCACAAACTCGCTGTATTATAAAATTTGTCACGCATATGCATGCTCTGGAATTCGAGCTAATTATAATGAAAGTTCAATTCACTCTACTTTAACGAATTCAGGAAATCAAAATGAAATAAAAAAAGAAAGCATCATTTTGCACCGCTCCGCGGCCAATGCTCGGGAACATAATATTGTGTTACAGCCTGCGTGAAATCACATCGTTCGATGTATACAAAATAATTTACTTCGCATCCTATTGTTTAATTTAAAACGAGTCTATTTGCTTTTATTATGTATGTGTACAAATGCGCTTAAAAAAAGACATAATCGAGATTTAATTCAAATAATATCAAACGCACAAACATCCCGATTGGTGAACAAGTTTGAAGGCGATGAAAAGCGATAATTTTGAGTTGAACTATAGGTTGTTTTTTTTATACAAAATTGATGATGAACAGGTTGAATTTACTTCCTAGTCCATCGGATCATTCGTACTTCAATCTCAATCACGCATTACATGAAAACATGCCCTTCAATATTTTCAGCTACCCAACATTGTTCAAATTTTGGTCTTATCACCTTGTCACAATTTCTATTGTCCGACGCAACGCCACAACGTTTAACATCACAAAACGTGTTACAAAAAAAGATTTCTAAAGAAAGCGAGACAGAACGGAAAGAAGTTACGTCTGATGTAACGGCACAAACACCTACGCTATACGTATTGTTTTTATTTTACTTAAATATATCATTAATTACCTCTAGGCGTAAATATTCATATTTATAAAAGGTAATGGGTTTTGCATATATATATTTTTTTTATGTATTTATAATTATCATTATATATTTATATTCATATAATCATTATAATATATTACGACTTCGTTTTTTTTTCTCATTAACAACGATAAAATGTAAATAATATCCACATAACATATCATCGTGATCTTTATATTTGTTATAACATCTAAAGTAAATTTATCATTTATATAGGGATCATCTTGTTTTTGTACTGATTAGGCCAACGAAGTATACAACTGTCTCCTCTTAAAATGTAAACAAAAAAATCTTGTCAACTATTTTACATCTTAAGTACACTCATCATCGCTTCTTCCTTATTATTGTATATTCTATTTTCTAACTTTTGTAGAAAAAAGTTATTGAGTATTTAAGCGCGCACTACGTAGAGTAATCCCGAGGTCCTGAGGCTCCCCATAGTCTCTGCACGCGCACGCGTCCTCTTGGCAATTTAATTGTAATACTAAACGCGCTAAGGATCACTCGGGCATGATTAAGACTGTTCTTAAACTTTTTTTTTTTTTCAACTTTTTGTTATATTTTTTTACACACAATTATTTCTATCCCTACAACATAAAAACAATAAGTTATAAATTATATTTTTTTAAGTCATGTAATAGTTTTGAGTATTGTCTGTTGTTACAACTTGGACGGATTGAGTAATTGGTACATCTCAAAATAAGTATATTCGAAATAAGAATGAAAACGTAGACATCATCTGTTTTTTGTTGTTAATAATTGTCTTACAATTCACTGGTGTATAAGTTCGAAGTGAATTGACAAAGTCTGACAAAGTGGCAGTTTGCAAAGAAAGGATAGCTGAAAAGTTCTAAAAACTGTACGTTCCAGGCATCCTTTTCTCGGCTCGTATTTTACAATTACTCAATAAATAAAAAAGAAATTAACAAGATATTAAAATGGTAATAAAATAATAGAAATTTGTTTGATGAATGTTTGGAATACACTGAAAATGAGTATGTATCTAAATCACAGTTGGTGCTACTAATTACTTAATAACAAAAGTACGTCGCTTTTTAGCCGCATTTACAAAAAGAAAAGTATATAAAAACACAATCATATGTCTGTCCAGATGTGAGATGGGGGTTGTTATCGACAGCAATTGTCAGCCCTGAACTACAAAAGCTCGATTGCATTACGAGAGAAACTGCCAAGTCAAGAACCGGTTTGTCGCGTCCACGCGATTTGAAAAATTGTCAGCGTGAAAAACTGATTTGCTCTTTTCACTTTCGCAGGTGTTTATCGATAACAGTCCCAGCGGACTCCACAAGTCTGGATACGAAACTTATTAAAAAATACTATATGTATAGTGGAATTGCTAACGTGAACAATCTCTCAAGACCACACCGTAACGTTATATAATATCAATACATATATGTTAATGGAATGATCAATAACTTGGGAACCATATGTCAATAAGGCTCTTAACACAATTTACTTCATTTAATTTAGTCCAACTCTAATTGTTCTATTCGTAAAACATTTTTAAAACATTTACCGATTAAGCAATTTTAAAAACTTGAATTAACACAAATTATTTTGGCGAAACAATATTTTTTTTCTATTGAAGTAAACCGTTTTTATTACCCAAGTCATAGCTTCCTGGTAAAAAAAAAGATCATAAGATGGTAATTTAATGACTATATATATATAACATACATCGTCATTATAACGATAACGTATAGCAACGTAGAAAATAATTTGTTAATTTTATTTGCAATTTAGCTATCTTAAAATCAAAATATCAATTTATATACTGATTTAGGGTTATTATATTGGCCATATAAGTTTCATATATGGCCATTATATTGAGAATATATGGGAATCATATAGCCATTATATTGCCATTATATGGTCCTTTGTAACAGGATTGAGGACAAGTCACGTTACCTGTTGATAGTAATTATTTGGGCCGTGCAAAATTGAGCGATCATTAGCGAATGAGTGAAAGAAACACATTTTGGCTTTTTTGACTTCTTTCACACACGAAGAAATTTAGGTCAAACAAAAGCGGATACGCGCTGCATATTTCGTCAACTGGAATTCACTTGTTCCAAGTGTGACAATTTTTTGAGCACACGTAACTTAATCTGCCGCTCCGAAGGCGTACGTGATGAATTTAATACCCGTAGCAGTTGCCGAGTGCAAAATTATTTGACCGGCGTATCAGTGGAAGTATTGAGCACTCGGACCGGTACCGACTGCATTCGTCACACGACACTGCAGCAGCAGCAGCCCGATGCTCATTCAAATGCGAATTTCCACTCTCGCTGCTACTTTTAATCATTCTTATTTTTTATTTATCTCATTTCAAACTAAGGGTTTAACCATTTTTATATTATTCCAAACGACAATATGTTTCTTAAACTTATTATTATCACTCGATTTAATTGATATTGAAATATTTGTTTCAATCCAAAATTGAATAGTTGGACATAAAATGGGGGAAAAAATAAACAAAATTAATCGCATATTTAGAACCTGTTTTGAACAGTTGATTCGTGTGAATTTATTCTATTATGACCTAAATTGTTTCTAATAACATATTATAAAAATCGAAAATCATGCTTGGAGTTTGGAATGAACAAATAGTTGAAAAATCTTGATTTTTAAATTGCAATAACAATCAATTGTAACACTGAAACGCTAAATCTTATACATACAATATATATAACTTAGAAAAAAGAACAAAAATAATGTTCAACGCTCAGTGGATAAAACCAGTGTTTAGTTGAAATTATTGTTGATAAAATATTAAAAAAAAAAAAAATTAATAAAACGATGTTCATAATTACTATCAACATGATTCATAGCTTGAAGATTATGCGAGTTAGCAACTGTCGCAAAAGCAAGTGACAATTCTACAAAAATGAATCTCTAATAATTGTTCTTCCGTTTTCTTAATTTCATAAAATTAAGCTTAAGTTAAATTAAAAATTGTTTCTGTCGCAGACTCAACCATTGTTTTTTATACACGTAATTAATTTCAAGTCAATGTCAGAATGATGATTCTCAAGGACGAAAATTGATTGTTCGATGCCTAATGATAAATAGTAAGTTAAATTAAATTTATTTAAAAGTCGTTCGCAGCTAGACAGCTGGTTGTAATGAACCGGTTATGAAGAATTCGAGCTGGGCACTCAACTAACAATGAAGTAATTGTTTGAGCTCCGAACAGTATAGTTGTTAACCGCAAATTGTGATTAAAAATCATAGTAACAAAATGGATGTAAAAAATCAGAGGAGGAAAATTGTCAAGTATAGAAAAATGATGAGCGTCAAAGAAGAGTTAGAAATGGATCAGATGGTGAGAGACAAATGTCGCGATAGGTACAGCGCAAAGGGTGAAAGGAGCAGTCAAGGAGCGCCGCGGCTTGGTAAGAAGTAGCACAAGTTTTTGCACTGAATCACATGAATCAAGTAGGTAACCAGGTGGATGGGTATATAGACCAACAAGGAGAGCTAGTCTATTAGCTGCTGGGGTTGGCGGTGTTGTCCGGTATCGCGCTGTTGCTGGCAGTGTTGTTTGCAACGACATTGACCGCAGCGGCAACGGCGGAGTTGGCAGTGGTTGCTCCAGCGACGGGCTTTTGAGCGACGTGAGTTTGATAGTGCTTGGCCAAGTGGGCCTTCTGTCTGAAGCTCTTGCCGCAAAGCGAGCAGGAGAAAGGTTTCTCACCTGTGTGCGTTCTGATATGAACGTTGACACTGTACTTGTCCTTGAAACCTTTGTGGCAGATATGGCAGTAGTGCAAGGAGCGTTCCTTCTTCGGAGCGGTGGCGCCGCCACCGGCACCGCCGCCGCTAGTCGAGGGTGTGCTGTTCCCAGGAGAGCCCGCGGGCTGTTGCTGATTTGGCGTCGAGCTGTCGGTGCTATTCGCAGCGCTGGCAGCAGCAACGGCGCCACTGCTGGCCACACTGTGGCCAGCAGCTCCTTTGCGGCGAACATACTTTTTCGCGGGCTTGCTGCGCCCTGGCGTCGACTGTGGTGTCGTTCGGTTCGCCTGGGTTGCCGCCGCCGGTCTGGCTTGCACCTGCGGGGCAGGCTGTTGCTGCTGCTGCTGCTGTTGCTGGGCAGCAGCCTGAAGGGCCTCCTGAGTTGTGACGACAGTGACCGTGCCGACTGGAGCGAGTTCGGCCGCGAGAGTAATGGTCCCGAGGCTTCCGCTGGTGGGGTCTAACGTGTACATAACCGTGGTGCCGCTGGCGGGAACGGGCTCCAAGCTGCAGTACGACTCGACGACCTCGTTCGCGATGCACTTGAGCTTCTCGTAGTCGGTGCTGCGGTAGCTCGACGCGTCCAGCTGAGACAGAATGAGATCCTCCTCTGTGCAGCTCTGCATGTCGCTGGCGGCTGCCTGTGTGATCTGCAGGGTGGCGGTTGAGCTGCTGTTGCACTGGGCGGTGGTTGTCGTGGTCACCGGAGTGGATGTCGAAGTCGAGGACGAGGGCGAACAGGAAGACGGCGACGACGAGGTGACAACGACCACCGGGCCGGTGTATATCTTACCCTGCAGGGCATTCCTCAGCAGACTCTCGGCCGAGTCAACGCTGGTGTCCTGCAGTCTGTTCCTATCAGAGAGCTTCCAGTCGTTGTTGTTATCGCCGATGGACCGCCGACGAGTGGTTGCACAAATCGCGTCCTTGCCGTCTGAAAAGGTCACATCCTCGGCAGTGAAACGCGTGCTGTTAAGATTGATCGTGTGGTAGGCCTCTGTCGCGTCCTGGACCGATCGCTCGTGGTCCGCCGTCTCCATGCTGAGTATCGCTTCGATGTCGAGATTGGGCCTGAGGCCCCAGTCGTTGGACTGAGCGACGGGACTTTTGCAGCAGTCCAACGCGTCCATTGAGTTTGCCTCGTTGTTAAGTACAGTCAGAGTGTAGATGGCGCCGTCGGTATTCTGCCGATCGTTGCTGCCCAGCAGCCGGTCATCGGCCGTGCGACGGCTCACGCTCGCGCTCTCGTTCTGCGTCGGCTCGGCCTGCGCCGCCTGCCAGCAATACTTGTTCAGGTCCTCCAACAAGATGTTGCACGAGTGTTCTTTACTCTCGCTGGTGCTCCAGTAGTCGCAGTCGGATGTCTCCATGCTCATGTGCTCGCTGCCAGCCACGTGGTTGTTCCTGCCGTGGTGGCTCAGCGACCCGGTGATGGTCGAGACAGGGGGCAGAGCCGTCAAAGTATTGTTATTCGTTTCTTTGATGAAACCTCCAGCATCCCGTCGCTCGTGATCGGCATGAAGGAAACTGATGCTGCGACAGCTCTCGCGCTGTAGAAAGCTCTCCTCGTCGGAAATCACCTCGCCCTGCGACGGAGGACTGATTACAAAGTCAAAGAAATCACTTTTCACTAGGTCATCGCTGCCACCGGCACCGCCGCCTCCACCGCTTCCATCTCCCGCTGTCGTAAACGCTTCAGTCAAATCCATCGTTTTATTTTCCTCCACTGGTCCTGCTACTTCGACTAGACTACTGATTCCTGCTCTTGTCAGCGACTCAGTTGCATCCTTCGTAATCAAAACCTGTAAACATAAAACCATTTGTCAATCTTTCAACGCGTTATTATATTTTAATCATGTTTATCATCTACTATTCTACTGTTATTTTTTTATAATTTACAATAAATTCGTTTGAATGAATCACCGACATTTTCTCATGTTATTTAAATTTTGGTCAAGCAAAACAGACTGCGGAGGCGAATAATAAATATAACTCGGCAAAGAATGTAACCCACTTGCAGTTGAAAACATATACTAAGAATATCTGTCTATCTGACGGAGGCAAGAGCGTAACAATGTCAAGCTCAGGTGCATTTTTAACACGGTCGGTGACCCCGACTTATAGAAAATACGAGCCAAAAGTGAACAGTCATACGACACTTTTGGGTTTCCTTCGGTTTTAAGGTTTTATTCGTTTAGTCATTCTCCAGCCGTATCTCATTTCTACAAGGGAACGGATTCCTACCGACGGGAATCAATTCCGAGCCACGAGATGCCCCAAAGTTCCGTTAGGCCGAATTCAAACTGTAAAAATGCTTTTCAATACAGCCCATATATCCCGCAGAGAGTAGCACCAATATTTGTGTTTCGTCATTCGTGTTCTTTCTTTCTTTTTTCTTTTTGTAAATAACTTTGTTCTTAATAATAATGATAAATTATTTCTCGTTCGGGATGAAAACAAAGCTGCTGAACAAACATATGCTATAGTGTTTGAGAAAGAGTGACAGATTTTTTTTCTTTCAGAAAAATTGTTCAACTACGCTGGTGTACAGCTGTGTCTATGTATACCTATATGTATATATTATTATAATAATGATATTAACAATAATGATAATAACAATAATGGCAGTGATAATAATAATGATAGAGGAGAGTATAGCGTGATTGGGACGAAAGTTTTCCTCGACGTGGTTTTCACCTAGTTTCCATGACAATATCAATTTAGGCTGTTTGAGAAACGCTGGCTCGAGTCGTGGGAACGCACGGTGCTCGCGTGTAAATTCAGCTTGGACAGTAAGTCAGAGTCGGTGGGACAAGGACAGAAGGAAAGATCGCTTGATGGCGGCAACGGAGAGGCGAAGAGTGGCGGCGTTGTTAGCCGAGCCGAGACATAGACACACGGCAATATCTCGCTCAGTGTACATTGCGCAACGTCTTTTCTAAGCAATTCTGCAACAACGCACTATAGTCAGTTAATGGCGCTACAGTGCAGACGCATAGCTTGGCTCAATGCAGTCTAAATGCTACCAAGACAACGATCTCGTGTTCCAATGCTCTTGCGACAACCGGCGCACCCGGATGTCCGACTAATGTATCACCTATATGATGTAGCATTTCGCTTCGTACACAGCATCCCACCGAAGCTCATCCAAAACATAACCAGATGCGTGTAGCTTCTGATTCCTTCGATCGTTAACGTCATGAGGACAGCAACAGCGATGGTGCACGCGCGCAACCATCCAGTCACTCACCAACTTCAGCTCTGCCATGCATTGTTCACAGTTTGTTTCGTTTCTCCAGATTATATTTTAGTACGAATTTTCAAACTGGTATAACGTTTTGTCACTTATGTCGAAACAACTATTTTCAGTAGCTGTGTTGCTGTAGACGTGCTTCTAGTACGTTACCAAGAAGACAAACTAAACTTAACATGTGAAAAAAAATTGAAAAAAAAAAATTAAAATACAACGCATTTGAGCAATCATATTTGATGTGTCTTCTTGTATTATGTTTCCAAATGTAACCTCCAGCCAACCTAATAATAACCTGAAACCCATATATGCAGAAAAAAACTGATGTTCAATTTAAAAGTTTCTCCCAAGACGCCGGAATGTGTAACGAAGACTTTTTGTGCAAATCGAAATAATAATTTTGCCACACATCCGCTTTGATTCATTTGAACCGCAGTGAATCGGCCGATCTGAACCCGGATCTATATAGTCAAGCGAAAACTGATAAAAGAAATTGCGAATGCGGACGTTTGAATCTACATTCATGATGGTAATGCGTAATAATAAAATAATATGTTTCTCATAATTTGATGCTTTTAGAAATAAAATACTTTTTTTACTTGTGTTATTTTTAAAATGGCATATGTTGGTTAAAAGTGTTTTTCGTAGATTTTAACTGAAGACGAAAAAAACCAGTTTTGATCGAATATTGTTGTATACTATGAATCAAACTGAAGATTTCTACATTTGAATAATTTTATTTCTATCGCAGAATTTTCTAATATCAAAGTTAAAGATATATAATATTTAGTTCAAATCCAGAGATCAAAAACTATCTAGTTTATCAACAAAAAAAAAAAAATGAAAAAAAGTTTCACACTGTCTGTGTAAAATGGGTGATGTATCTCAAAAATATTTAATAATTTTGATCATTTTCAGGCACATCAGGCACAAGTTTCGATGCTTGATGAATATTCATGTTTTATGTTCTATGAATTTCTATTAAATATTTTAATGTTAGATCAAAGTTGATATTATCTCATTTATATAATTTGCTCTCATTTATGAAGACATGTACTGTCACTTTGAATATATATTTATTAACTTATGTTTATATTCAGGTAATTTTATATACGCATACGTACAATTTCGGAAAGGGGCAGGACTCGAAGATTGAGTGAAAACGAGGTCACGTGCGGGTTCGAACAGATAAGTAACGAAAATAGCAATAAAAACGTGAATTTGGGACAAAAAAGAGGAGGTAAATTTTGCCACAATATCATCAAAAACGATACCAACGATCATGAGACAATTCGAGGAATCGCACACATTATTTTTACGATCGACTTTATAATCCGAAATAACACACGCTGCATTGCTATATATCTCTTTATTTGACGGCAAATTTCACATTGAATGCAATCTATATCTCGCGATATAATTATTTCTGTCTGCGCGACTGCATATTTTGTGGAGCACTTTGTTTGGATCACCGTCATCCCATTTCCTCCGTGATCATTATTATTCAAAAATTCCATTCAATATAGACCCAACATTCTTTTAATAATTGAAGAAATTTAATTTCTTAAAAGCGAAAAAAATGTTACATAAAACAAATACACGTATGAAAATTGTTTCCCCCTAAAATTTTGTTTTGATAATAATGAATTGAATACAGAGAGATAATTCATTGCAATCTCGATAGTAATAGAAAATTTTGTTACTATAACTCCAAAATCAGGTCACCCATATTATTATTTCTTTCACAATCAAATCCAATATGTGTGTACATCTGGTATATATGCCTGTCACCTCGGGTATAGACTTCAATTTAAATTTCGATCTGACGAAGAAAAACAATACTATGAAGACAAGCTAGTTATGCAATGTTCAGCTCAACACAGGCATTGAAATCTCCTGCGTTGGAAATCCATTTTATACCCAGGCAACAATGAAAATAAATGTGAACACAAATGTATAAGGCTAAGCATATATATGTCACTTTTAAGCATATCACATCAAATAATCAAGTTTATAAAATTAAAAAATTAATATCAAAATCACAATTTGTAATCCAGTATATTTTAATTCCAAAATAAAAGATCCATTAATTTTTTCATTCGTAATAAACTTTTCATTGTGAATGAATTTTTCAATCATATATATATACTTAATAGTCAACATTTTAAAGAAGTCAAATAATTTGTTAAACATTGAAAGATTTCACACCAAGTATATATACAAGTTCTCGAATGATCTATGATAATTATAAAGAAATATGATAAATTGCGCAACATTTGGTAGCCAGGAGTCGTGTGAAGAAATTTGAATTTGTGTCGTCTTTGTAAATAATTTGATAAATGAAAACGATTCTTTTAAAAACGTCCGCCTTAAGGAGTGCAGGTGCTCGCGCTTTTCAGACTGAACATTGAATCTCTCACGAGAGGAGGCGCGGCCAAATGTACGCTTTATTCTTATACATTCGTGTCTCTTGCAACAAATTAATTGCGCGCGTAATTATATCGTGCAAATTTTAAAATAATGCTGCACGAAGGCTTTTTTGCTGTAAGATCACGACGTGACTGCACTGTCCGGATCCGGTAACCTATTTCCAAGCCGTAATGCACACTCAACCTTATAACTTTCTAAGATAAATAGACCCTTATTGAAAATAATAAACGTCGTAATCACAAAACGACCGACAATTTTCTATATTCACTTTTATTCATTCCTGTCTCGAATAATTGATAAATGAATTGAATCATAAGTTAAATACATTTTTTGACGGATTAATTTTGATCTCACGTGAAGCGTAAGTGGAAATTTTTTGGGCGTTTCCGTGGTGCCGACGACTTTTTGATGAAATTTGATGTCTTATTTTTCGAAGCATTTCAGTACACAAGTGAAATGGTGTCACTCACCGAAAAAAGAAAACGTCCAGAACAGAGATATCCAATTGATCCAAATATTATAAGCTGACAAAACTTTTGATTGACATTCACCCATCATTTAAAAAAGATATTTCACTCAATTTAAAAAAAAAATTTTTTAAATTAAAAAAATGCATATCTGATCACATATAGTTTACATTTAAAATAGATAAATGAGTCATATGTTCCTATATATTTGACATAAAAAATATATATGTGATATTTATTTTTGTGACTTACAAAACGTCGTCACATATATGTGACATATATATATATATATATATATACGTCCAATTTACTTGGTTATTTTGATACTGTGTCAAACCTTTTTCTCACCTCTCGTTTTAATGAACAGCAAAAAGGCAATATCACTTAATTATGCATCACTGATGTAGATGATTCTCAAACGATGTGACAGCCTTTTCACTGCGTACGCATGACAATGAATAATTCGTTACAATCATTCACATTTTTATAAATTTGATTTAAAATTTCGGATGCAATAATTCTTTTTATGTTATGATGATATAAAATTTCAATCAAACATAAAATATTGCCTTTACACTGTCCATATACGTTCCTATTAACAACAACAGAGGTTCCTTATCTATTCACAAATTTTAACAAAATTTTAATTGTTCCAAAATTTTTAATTCTCATAAAGAGACAAAAAATGTTCACTGAAGAACTTTAAATTTATAATTTAAAATGTTTATAAACATTTCACGGTAGAAATTATTCCTTTAAAGGCGCCCTCGTTAACTCGACTTGGTTGATTTATGATTCTGTCTATTGTCAAGTCGTGTTAATCCTTTGAAATCGATTATACGCTCGCTGGAAAACACTTATCGATCATTAATACAACAGAGTATGAGATTAGCGCGAGAACGAAATATCTGTACAGCCAAATTATTCAATTCGGAACTCTGGCTACTCATTAATGTTTACTTATACTTGGACCCCGTTAACTCATGAACAAGAATACATATCAATCAAACGATAACGGACTACTTTTTACAGTTAAGGATTTTTATTTTCGACAGTGCTGTAAACATGTTACGTAAAATCGAATTGTATCATTTCATTATTTTTTAGATTCAAAATTTTGATTATTTTCAAAATTTGTTATTTTCTAATTCATATTTTTATATTTCAAAAAAGCAGAAGAAACAAAGATAAAAATATAAATGTGAAAATTTTATTAATTTTGACTTATCATGCCGAATCTTCATGGCATATATTACAGCTAGAAAACACGACGTTGTTTACGTGACCCTCGTAACCTGATGAAGATCTACATGTGGAAAAGAAAATTTTTCATGCCCAAAAAGAGCGACGAGCTATGGCACGTTTGTGACGCAACGCTTGGCACTTCTCGCGGTTCATAATGTCATTATCGTTATTCGCATTTTTTGAAAACGCACTAATTTTTTTTAACAAGGATAACGGTGCGGCCATTGTGTGCAAAGGTGTACCAAGTGGAATGAGTTATATACGCCGCGAGACATGCGGATTTTAAAATCATCGATGCAATATTCATGCGATTTCTTCAATCTATGATATGAACAATTTTATGTATATTGTTTGAAAAGATCTTTTCTTTTACGTGAAATAAATTAACTTATTTTGATTTTTATACAGAAATCAAACATCAAAAAGAATAGAAAAAGGATCTTAAAAATGTTTTATCGCATATAACCTCTCTATTATGTGAAATGCATAATTTTATTATTAATTTACCATTAATTCAATTGATTATCAATTTCATTGGGAGTGTTTTATTTTTAATTGCGAAATACATCCCTCTTTTATAAATATATCAAAATTTAATCCATTGAATTACTAATTTTTATAACAAGAAGCGATAAAAGTTTTTTCTACACATTTTAAAATTTAATATCGTTTCGGGGTATTGGATTTTTAATTTAAAAATTCTGAATTCATTTCTCTCCGTGTAGGCTTTATCAAGAATGTTACACGTTAACGTTTTTAAAAAACAATGATGACTAATGCATGGTGTGTAAAAATTGTTGAGTGAAACAAAATGAAAACATAATTTTGATCCGTCAGCATTCAATAATAGCACGCGAAGGTAAAAAATATAATGAGGATAAAAAAAACAATATTAAACTAAATAATAATAAATAATGAACATCGGGTGAAAAAATAGATGCATTGTAAAGTTTAGTCATTGAAGCTGTGAGATTGTAACATCGTGTATACATGTATGAGTTTAGATATTGCGGAGGTAAGACGGTGACGTAAGAGTTCCGTATTCCACGGCCGCGTATACTACACACAGACAGATACGCAGCTGAGCGTGTATGTTCGTGAGTCGTTGCAATGTAGGATTCAAATTCCAGTTGTCAAACTGTGCCGCCTGTGCTAAGGGTTCAACGCGAAATCTTATAAATCTACGGTGTATAACCGGAGCCTGATGTCCTTGTGGCTACGAACGGTTCTTGTTTATTATTGTAAACTTATAAATTTAAGTCTCTTGCGCTGCAGTAGAGTAATTTTAATTTTTTTTGAATTACAGGCTGACGTCTTACATTTCAATGTCGATGAGAACTTTTGTTTGTTTGTTTTTTTTTTTTAATTTGACGAGTTTTTAAGTGGTAAAAATATGACTAATACTCATTAGTTTGAGAAATATTTTAACAAACTTGACGACTACGGTTATTTAAAACAAAATTGATTATTAATGTTGATTCAAGTTTTTCCAACATTAAACGATTGTGCCTATCTTGACCAATTAAATATATATTTTAATTAATTGAATTAGAATATTAACTAATTGCAAACCATAATGTTCACTGGCAAAAATTCACATTAAACATATATAATATGGGTACTTTTTTAAAATGTAAAATAGAAACATGTATGCCTTGTAAATTGTCGCTTAATTATACAAAATGTCAAAATATTTATCAATATCCATTCCGAACTGTTATTTCAAGAACAATGTTGTTTATTTAATCGCATCAATTTAATTATGGAAGAAGGAATCTACCATCTGGACACTTTTCACTTTTATGTAAATCAAAAGTATACGTTTTTTACTACCAGGATCAATGATAAACAAACCATAAATAAGTCATGTTTAAAAATGAACACTGGGTTTTTTATTTGGACGAAGGAACGCGATGCATCCATCCGGATAAATAAAAAGAGTCCACAACATTCTCAGTAAAAATGCGTTAAAATTTTATGCGTTATTGTTAAAGTTACATAAATATTTCTCTGAAATTTCGGATACATCATCGAATATCGAGTTGATCCATTTTATATTTTCAATAAATCTGAAAATATCATATCTGCAAATTATTCACAAACATGAGAACTGTCGTTATTATATAAGTTGTAATAAAAAAAAAATAAATAATTTGCTTTTGATCCATATTTGCGTAACGGAATGTTCATAAAAACTTTAATAAAAAAGAGAACATTTTTAACTAGCGAAAATCTTAGCTCCAGAAAAAACCTATATATAAATGGAACACGCACAATATTGACTGAATAAATTAAATAAAAGTTACCGAACAAAAATCCCATATAACCTTACCAAAAATATGTGATAATATTTATTGCTGTATTACATGAATTCGATATGAATCGACATTTGATATAAATTTTTAATTATGAACGTATCAGTTAATTGTATAATATTAAATTTTGAAACATGACAAGAGATCTAGTTAGTTTAAAGAATTGTATTATTTTGTGTTTATGTTTTTTTTTAAATTTTAAACAAATATATTGTATCTGTGTTAACCTAGATATAAATTATGTTCAAATTGAGCTTGAAGATATCTTTATCTTTAGTATCTAAGTGTTCTTCAAATTGACCTTCAGCATCTGTCTATTTATTCATAATTTTTTTACTTGTATATGTTTCATATTCTTTTAGTAAAATGAAATATCTATATGGATAGAGAAGTAACATTAAATTTTACTATTATTTCTCTCACAAAGCTCTGACGGTGAAAACTCATATTATAAATCAGATAATTGAGACGCACCTAATTGACATAATTTATCTATTTTATGTACAACCTCTTATAAACTGGAATCATTTCATACCTCCCCCCCCCCTACTTGGAAAAAAATGTTTATAATAAAAATTTTAACGAAGAATTTACTGAAAAACTCATCTTACTGTAAATTTGCACTCTTAAAATAGAACAAGAATATAACCATGTTTTGTTTTATTTTCATTTATGTACCTGATTTTTACCTGATTTAGCTATAGTTGCATAATTTAGTCAAATATAATAGGTTAGCTTACATTTTTTCATAAAATTGTTCATAATTAAGACTATATTTTCTTTAATGTACATGGAGAAAAAGTTTTACAAAAATGATAAAATAAATAAAAATTTTCCATCATATTTTGACATTTTCACCCTTTTTGTACATAGTTATTAAAAAATTAATATACGTTCAATACAATTTTTATATTTAGTGAACAGTGTTATATATATCTATGTAATAAAAGTATGCAAAATTGAAATAATATTCATATTACAAGGTTAAATGATAAAATATTAGAAATATATTAATGATAAATTTATTTTTTATTATAATGTCATAATATATTTTTTAGCGAGGAAAGATTACGGAAAAAATAAAATGTATGCATAATTTTTGAAAAATTTCCATCATTAATTTGCATACCCGAAATGAATACATGAAACACTACAAAAATTTTCCATCTTTACAGCATTTTCCGTTTACAGCAATGATGGTGAAGCGAAACCTCGTACATTGGTGGCTAACTTGGGTTGCGTAAGCTATAGCGGTCCGCCTACATACACATCGGTGAATTCTCATAGTGTTCTGTGTTTAATCACTGCGATGTCTATAGAGTGTGTTCTTATGTCGGCCTACGTCAGGTTGTAGGCATTTTTAGCGCCAAGTGTTAAAATCGTACAAAAATCTATGCAGGTTTATTTATACACAGAAAATAATTATCCTCATTAATATACAACTCTCAACGTTTTTTATCGGTTTGTTTTTTTTTTAAACAAAAAATCTATACCGCAAAGTGCAAAATGTTCGTTTAAGTTCTGCAGGTACCGCAAACTGATAAAAATTTTATTTGATTAATAGTTTCATAATTAAGTTTAAAAAAAAACGTCTCCATAATATATGCATTTTTTTATTCAACTAAATCATCATAAATTAAATTTCTAATGCAACAGACCATATTTTTTGAAGTCTCAGAATTCATGTTGAGTAAAAAACAGTTTTTGATTCATATTCTACTGAGGTAGTTGCAAAAAACTCATTTTCGGTCTACATTTTTATATATAATAAAATTTTTCCGGAAATATCTTACTCGTACACATTAAAGCATCTCACATTTCAACGCACTTTATGGTATACTAACTAATATGGTATGTAAGTAACTTCACTGCGCAATCTAAAACACGAACGAAAGCTGATTAGATTGATTCATGTTATTTTTAATTCCACAAGTAAAGTTAAATTTGAGTAAAATGATAGCATTTCTATAATAATCAATTCTAATGCAAAATTCTACTTCTGTTAGTCAAACGAAAGCAGAAGTTAAAAGAATAAGGCAATAGTTTGAATGAAAATCTATGTCAGTTCCAGCAGTTAAAACAGGTGAAATAAATCGATACTCATCATATATAAAATGAACAACTAATGATCGTAAGGAAATAAATTCAACTTTTCATAATAATTAACGAATTCATTATCAATTTGTGTTTGATATTATGAATTTTTGAGGTCTTTTCGAAGTGCACAAATATAACGGAAAATAAAACTGAAAATTTGCATTACCCAACTACTTGATCAATATTTTTAGACCTATTTATCGATTGCATCGTGTTAAAGAAATAAGTGTGTTGCTCGGAGATCCCCCCGTATCATTTTATTAAGTACTTTTTTTAAGTACTACATGTCAGCATTATTTCAACGTAGTCTAGCACAACTTTCACTGCGATTGAAAACGGCAGTTGGATGCGTGCACCGGAGCCACGCAAGTAGAATCAACAGCATTCAATGCTTCAATATAATCTTACAAATAAAAATATTCACGATTATAGTGATTTTTATCTTTGATTTATGAACAAGTTTTAGATACAAAAGGGTTTAAAAAATAGAACAAGTTTTCAGATAATGTGAATATGATATTTATCTGCTATATGTACATAAGCGTTTTGTTACGACTATAAAATACAGCGCGCGGCGCTTCACTATAAAGTTTAGTTTGCCAGTATGGTGTTATTAATTCAACTTTACTTACGTAATCAAGGTCTACCTATTTGTAGACAATTTTTGGAAACAGATACATGACGAATATTTTATGTTTAAATTAATTATATATACTCGTGTAAAATTTATATATGATATAGTACCTATTTAATACATCTGATTACATATTTGTGACATATATGTTTTGCCTTGTCCCATATTTTTTACTTGGGTATTTTTAATGGGTATTTTTGATTTATGATGTTTCATTCATGCACAGTCTGAAAAATAAACTATATTGTTTATTTTTCTCAATTTCATGCAGTTACCAAACATTGATACCATGGATACATTCATTTGTATTTTTAGTTTTACGAACAATTTTATTGAAAAAACGGATGGTATAACATTCCTTTTTCTTTTTGTGTTAATAACATATCGTCATCTAACTTCATTAATATCTTGTTGTTTTCTCAAAGGGTTATTTTTTCTGCAGTAAATGTTTAAGCTCCTTAAGACGCTCCTTATAGAAATAACTTTTTTCTTGATTATAAGAAATTTTTACTTAAATATTATGTTTTTCTCAAATATTTTCAGTTTCCGAGGTGTATTAAGAAAATTTATATCTTTTCTGAATTTCATTTTTTCTTTTTTCTGAATTTCTAAATTTTTTCTATTGATACAAAACAACAAAATCTTTTTATTTGTTTAAACGTCTTTTAAATGGAAATCAGAATCATTTTTTGACTTTCCATGGGTTTTGTTTACTAATAGATATTTTACCAGCAGTGTCAACATATTTTGGAGTAATTTTGTCTCTTGTCAATAAATATAATATAATACTAAGATATATTGTTTGGTCAAATACAAGGGTAACCGTTTTTTTAACAATGTCCGAATAATATTTGTTAACAGCTTAGCATCATCTATGATTTGCTCAAAGATAATGAAACGCGATTGAATAAGATTCTACACTGGATTAATTTTAATTGACTGCTGATTACTGGCAATATCGTTTAGCCAGTTCGACTTGAAATTCTTGTTTTAACTTTAATTAAATTATCTTTTCGTTCTACAAACTAATATACAGTACTCCATTGAACTGAAAAACTAACTTTCAACTTTCTCTTATTGTTTTATTGCTATTCGAGTAAAGAATATTTTGTCGTCAAAATTATTGCCTTAACATTCCAATGGTTTGCATCAAACTTTTTTTTTCTAAAGAAAACTCAATTGCAATTATTTAATTTAATTATTTTTGAATAACATTATGTAATTTTTTACATAAATTCACTTTTCAACAATACTATTGTTGCAATGCAATAAAACTAAATTTGAATACAAACTTCAATTCATCTATACATTCTTCTCTTTATATTTTTTAAACTGTACTCAATTTTGATCAATAATTTAGAAAAACGATTTTTTCTTTCTTTATCTCAATAAATTTTGTTACAAAATTCAAGTTGATCAATATAAAAGTCTGATGTTTGTACATGCCTAATTTTTAATGACCTATTTTAGGAAATTTTATAAATTAGATATATTCTATATTTCTGGTGAAAATTTTGCGTTTTATGAGCAAGTGGTTTTTTACAGTGTCATTCCAAAAAAACATCGATGAAAATAAGTTTTTATTAGCATATATTACTCGCAGGACTACAAGAGGCACACACGGAGAAATCAGTTTATATATAAATCTGAAAATGACTCATTGACTTACTGAATAATTGTTCATTACCCGATGCACGCAAGTTAAAAAGTCAATCAAATTTTGTCGAAGTTGTATAGATAAATATTTTTAGTCGATTAGAATTATCACTATAAAAAAAAAGTATGCAAATGAAAAAAAAATAATATTAATAATAATCATTTATAAAATTATAGATAAACCATTAGAGTTTAATTATTTAGGCGTGTGCAATAATATAGTGAAATACATTTTGGCGTACAAATTTGGTTAGGAAGCGCATGAGTGAGCTATACAAGATATTCGTATTGCATGCATTGAAGTCTCCAACGTTGAGTTTACCCGTGCGTTCAAGTCTATGATCGCGGCGCGTCGCAGATATATATGTATATATATACATTTATATGTCATGCGATGTTAAATTATACAGACTCAAGGAGAAATAAGGATTTATGCAAATCGGACAACCCTTTTTTCTCCCCACCCTCTCTCCATTGAGTATTTTATTTTATTTCCGTGGACAGAGAAATTTCTGCAGGGGAAACACCGGCATTTTTTGCACGCAGCTACGATGAAAATTTCTCTTACAAGATCGAGATCACCATCCGATCATAGAGCGCACGCATACGACGCGTAAGCCGCCAATTTATCTTTAGCAAGATGCTAAAAGCCTCGATGCAGCACAGGTAGAAAGTGGCATCCTACTTTGTCGAAAAAGCCGCTGTTTCGCCGTTTCTTCCTGCGCGAGGTTGCGAAATTTTTTCAGACTTATCAGA
The DNA here is from genome assembly GCA_025266255.1 of Trissolcus basalis. NCBI lineage: Eukaryota > Metazoa > Arthropoda > Insecta > Hymenoptera > Scelionidae > Trissolcus > Trissolcus basalis. The sequence goes on along the minus strand of JAAMPD010000303.1, from coordinate 12,855 downwards.
GTTTACAGTTATATTGAGAAGAATAAAAAAAGACTCAATTCTTTGAATACAAAAAATTTACAATTTCTTTTTTTTTTTTTTTTACACATTTTGATTTATAGATCACGACAATTTTTTATTCATCTGATCGTTTTGTGTGAACAATTTGTTCTCNTAAAAAAATATTTTACCGTCACTGGAAGCTTTTATGTGAAACGGATAATCATCAGGTGCAATGAACCGACATTTTTGAGAATGAACTAACGGAGACGAAGAAAAAAATGTTTCGTAATTTGAACGTGAATAGAAAAAAAGGAAAGCACCCTCGACAGGTAAAATTTACTGCAGGTCATAATCGTATAGAAATAAGAAAANCGTTTTTCACCGGTGGACCTTAAAAATGTTAACGATGTGTATGGAAAACTGGTTTTCGAATAACAAAAATAAAGGTCATTCGAAATCGTTGATATTTTGATCAATCAGAAGATAAAGACTTTTTCTGTTACAATTTTTGAGCTTCGGAATAAACATTTTTTTTTGTGCTGGGCTCTATAACTACAGTCAATTCAGACCGCATATGCGCAAGTCAGGAGTGAGATCGTCGACCTTTTGGCCAATGTCGACGGCAGACAAGACGCATGATGATATATACATCAATGTTTTCATCTTAACACACAAGAAAATAACGAAACAATTTTTGTTATACCTCGAGTGCAAGATACAATGCCCTGCAGCCACTTATTGTTCTAAATTATTTATAGTGATTGTTTCAAAAAAATTCAAAGCCTAGCATATGTTATACGTTGTATTGTAGCCAATGTCCAGTTTGTAAATTATTTAGATGAAATATAAAAACCAACAGTTTTCAAAACAGAAATCATTTAAAAAGTGGAATGAGAGATTATCACAATAGATTTGTGATAATTTTATTTTTTATTAATATGTTTAAATATGAGAAAATGGTTTTATGGCGTTAATCAATCCAACTTGGAGGTATACATTTGATGTGAATTGTTCTGCAATGATTTACACTCGTGTCGTAATCATCGAAGGCCGCCTGATATATGAAAACACTTTAAGTACGAGCTGTTAAATTATTATTATATACATCATTTTTCATGCGCGACATGTCAACCTGCAATGCTCTAGTCGAACGTAAAAGAACGTTCGACTAGAACTTTTTTTAAAACTTAAAATATAATCATATATTCGGCCCGAAATTGCGAGGGAATGGTGCATCCATCGAATTGTTTATAAGCAGATAGAAATAACGTTACAATTTGTATTATGATTCTCTACTAATATATTATGTACATCAGGAAATGAAAATCATTAGAAATTACAAAGCCACTTTTTAATTTTCTTCTTGAATGAACTATTTAAGACGGAAACTAAATATTTTATTTGAATTTAAATAAGCTGATTTAAAATTCTGATGGTTTCGGTCGAAATCATATTTTAATTTTAAAATTGTTGTCAGTGTTTCAGGTCTCTTAATGTACGAGCCCTTGTCAAGACTTTTGAGGGTAACCTGAATAAACAGCTTGATAACTTACACGATATATCCGTGCTATACTTATCAAGACGTTTATGCTGCTTACCCCCAACAGTCCCGCCAGCTAGTACCTATAAATTAAGAGGATGTTAACTGAAAAAAATATACTAAAAAATCAAACAAAAAAATCACAAACTGACAAATATTCTATAATTATTAAATTGATAAAAATATATACTACACACGTATATATAACAATAGCTAACATGTATGACTACGTTTAGATTTCTGATTCAATAAAACTAAAATCCTTCATATTAAAGTTGCAACAAACAAAGTTCATCTTTATGTATTATTAAAGGAGAGCACAAAGATTATATGGCCATTATATTGACATTATCGGTTATTCGTATAGCCATTATATAGAGAATATATTTTGATTATATTGAATATATATTGGCGTTATATGTATCTTTTTCACAGGAACGGTCTTGGCAAGGTAGGAAATGGTACAAAGTTCGTCCGCATGGACAAAAACAAAGGAGGCTCTGGTTAACGAATAAAGCATAGAGATACCCATCAGTAAGCGTGGGATTGAGGGCTCAACCGGAGCGCACGCACAGCAACACTTGGCCATTATTTTGAGAATGACCGACTTTAAAATTTGGATAACATCGGTATTTTTGAGGCTGGCTCTACATTAGAGGCTTGTTAGCGCAACGGGACAATGAAAGTCAAGAAAAAGCCACACATCATACAATTGATTTTATATTACATATGTTGTTTTAAAGATTAGATGCATTTCAGAAAGATCCTTGATGTAGTCATTACCCCTTCTTACGTTTTAAGGCGATAAAAAATAACCATTAAAATATCAAACAAAATATATCCAACAATTCTTTGCAACACTGCATACATGAGTTATTATTAAATATATTTTGATTGATAATATTTTGATAGTAATTTTTTGAACAGGAAGAAATATATTTCTAGATTTTTTTTACTTTTAAGTTGCAAGTAGGTTTCAAAAACAAATCAAGTTGTAAAAGTAATTTTTTTGTTCGTTGGTATATAGTTAAAAACTATGTTAGAAATTTTTTAGTATAAATTCGTTAAAATAAGTAATTGAATGCAAAAAAGTCATAAGAGGCTTTATAATAAATGCACTATTGTGAGTGTGAAAGCTGTACCAAAGATTGGGCTCGATGTTCGCCAAATTGGCATATGTCACGCGCCACTTTGGCGTGCCCTCTGTACCAAAACGTTGGAAGCCTTGTATCTCCGAATGGAGTTGAGGATACACCAAATCGCAAAATCAATTTGGAATGGCGAGCGATACATGCCAATTTGGCAGACATTGAGTCCAATTGTTGGTGCAGTTTTTACACTCACAGAGTAGATGTTACAAAGCCCCAGTGTACTTTGTCATATATGGTTGTCTGACTATGTTCCTAGTGAGATAAAGTTACTTCATAACTCTTCTTCATGACCTTTGAAAACTAAGAAACGTGTACTCTTTATGGCTGAAGATTGCTTTTTATTGAACATTTTCTACAATCTGCTTGATGTAGCGTACAAATTACTACTGTTTTGTTTCATAGATGTAAAGAAAATTTCAATGTTCCAGTCATAGGCTGATTTTCCGCAACTTCAGAAGTAACTTGGTAAAAATCAAAATCATTTAATCTAATTTTTTAACGAACTAATTAATAATAAGCCATATAAATATTAGATGCGCTAGATGCAACAAAATTTTCCATTTATTATATTTTACTTTTAAAATTGTCATCAGCCTTTTTTTGCTTTGGTTCTTTTCATCGTTTGTTTTTCGGTACTGTTAGTTACTTCCTAAAATAATACTAGATTTTTTATCACTACTACAAATTGATGACTTTGAAGGCCATGAAATTGTTTTGAAAAAAAGCTTGAAATCTTGACACCTGTAAAAGACTACAATTAAAAAACTAATTTGTAAATATGCTATTGTTTATAGCAATAATAAAAGCTGAACTGCACAGAAATGTTTTTTCCATTATCGTACTTAGTTAAATGTTAGAAATAAAGACAATTTTTTATATAAATATTATGCTTGTATATTTTAAATAAATTATTATCTAACAATGTTGTTAACAATGTATACAATTTTGTTGTGTTTTTGTACGTTGATATTTCTTCTTAAGCCTCTATAATCATAAGTTAATTTAAAATGTAATCACGATTAGTTTGAGCAAAGTGTCCAATTTATTTATTATAGTTATGTCAATGTAATAATTTTACTCATTTTACTTATACTTCTTCTACTTGTTAGTTTGTAATCCATGTTCTTAGACTGATAATTTCTACCCGATTTATATCCCTAAACTTTGACAAACGTGTGCACTATATTTAATGAAGTCAGAGGGCACTGGATGAGTATACAGCAGTAAGGTCAGATCAAGGACGTTCTCCAGCTGCAATAGATCAGAAAGAGCATAGAACCGCATCCAATTCAACTGAACTACTTTTTTCATCGGCGGAAAGAATCTTGACGTCTGTCTTGCATATTTAATTTTATCTTGTCATTCTACCCTTTCAATTTGTTAACAAATTTTTCGTTCAACATTCTCATCAGCTAACGTTGGTTCAATGTTGAACCATAATAAGTATTTGAATCAGGTGAATTAAAAATGAGATTGGAAACCAGATTTGGCTATTTAGATAACCAGCAGTGGTATCGTTGACATCGCAGTCATGGCCCATTTGATAGCCATTATTGGCTGGAGGTTATCATTCCATAGTTATATTAATACAAGTCCAATTCTGAAATTTAACCGCTCTAGAACAAGTGGTAAACATTAATTATTAATCTGGCACTAGTTCCGGGTGGATATTGGCTCGGTTGTGATCTTCCCATTTGAATATATCTGTGACTCTCAGTAATAACCAAAGTCCTTTTTATATTTTTAAATTATATAGCCGATAAAATATTTTGAAAATTTGATATTTAGTATTTGTAATAAACTTTGATATTTTGATAAACAAAAAAATGAACAGTTTGAAATATTTGATCAGCTATAATTTGTAAATATAAAAAGTACTTTTACTTGGTTCTTGTTGGATGCTACACATACTTCTGTGATATTGACATATTATCATTATATTACACCACTATATGATCATTACATGGTTTTTGAAACATTATATGGTTGATATATGGTCATTACATAGCCATTATATGTTCTTTTTATAAAGGGTGATATTTTACCCAGATCATCATAAAAATGTCCTTGTTGTGATGTATAATGTTGTAAGACCTATATTGTTGAGAGAGCACCGCACAGTTTTTGATAACTAAAATCAGTTGACGAATAAATAATCATTGATAGGAAAGAATTGCGATGAAGATAAAATTAACTTGACCGTTTCATTGACTCGGTTCAAAAATAAAAATAAATACCTGAATTCTATAATATTCATCAAAATACAAAGCCAATAAAATTTTTAGTTTTAATTATTAAGTCTGAATCAAACTCGAATCTTCTACTATGCTTTGAAAAAACAAACTCGGACAAATCTTTATTCGTTGACTAATAATTTTTTGTTATCATCAGTTTTGATTGTTCCTCTACAGTACTGTCTGTGTTTATTTTTTCTATCCCACAGTAAAACATTGGTTAATGGTTAACTCTTTTCCGACTAGTTAAATTATTTGTATTCATTTATTTCAATGCTCAAGTTTTTACACTTGGTTGTACCGTATTCTTTTTATTTGTACTCTCTTCAGAGCATATGAAATGAAGTTAAAAAATATGGAAAACTGATATTGGTATGACATTGATATCAATTTTCGATATATATCATATTTCTAAATGTTTATAATATCAATATCATACAAGTACAATACTGATGATTTGATATAATGATGAATATTGGTGATCTGTATTAGGAAGCAAGTTGGGGTATGTATATAACTGTTAGATAGACACAACTGTAGTTGATGATGTAGATATATATGTAGAAACAATTCAAGTAGGTGATGTTTAGTTTAGTTTGGTAGTTTAACTTGGACTGAGAGACACGTTGCTGGATAGGTAAAGCTGTAGAAAGACATGCATAAGCGAAGCATGTTTGATGTTGCTAATTTGTGTATATCCCGGCTTTGTTTTTAGGACATGAATGATGGAAGGCTGTTGATGAGGTTGAGTAAGTATATAAAGCAGAGATGAAGAATTGTAATATATCGGTATGAACGGATGGAGCTTAGTGGGTCGGTTGGAAGTTGGTGGCGGGTGATATGATGACTGTAAGAAGAAGAAATGAAAATGAGGATGAGAAAGCAGAGGCCCTAAATCGAATCAAGTGTTGGTATTTGAGTTATGAGAGGTATTCAAAAAGTCTGGGTTTAGTATAATAGAGCTGTCGTAACGGCTGGTAGATAAACTGGATCTCGATTGGTGGGTCAAAGACCTCGCGTTGGGCAGAGCGGGAGATGGAATAGAAGTGGTATTATGAAAATGAAACGATTGAAATGGTCAGCGACCTCTTGAAGGATTGATGAAAAGTGAGACTAATTGATAATTGGGCGGATAGATTGGCAGGGGCTGGTACCTTTACTAGGTCGCACGGTGCACGTGGTCGGTTTACGCCTTATGCTCCATGACAGTACACTTCACAGCTACACTGCATCTTTATCCTGTGTGGTTGTGTTAAACAGAGGGACCTGAGCGAGCAACAGGTTCGAAAAGCCGCGCACGCTTAGGCCGCAGGATCATCTGCTAGCGTCATTGCGGCGTCGTCACACGTAAGCTCACACACTCGAAGGATTTGTCACAGGTTCACACTGTCTCGACACAACACCATTACGTAAATAGATTGGAAGCGTATGGGGCCCTCCGTGGCGTGACAAGGCGCACAGCTGGATCCGTATGGCTCGGACTCGGACACAACACCGCATCAACTAACGCCACCGGCTTTCTATCTCAAGCTCTTTCTCTCGCGCGTTTTGCTTAGCTCTTTCGGCTGTCTCCCTTTTTTGCCCTCTTTTTGCACGTTCCTTCAGCACACCCTTGCCCTTTTGCAGCACTTTTTCTAGTCCTCCCGGGCGTCCCTTTGCTCTACAAACGCCATACGCGACGCCCGAACACTGGGTACCGTCGATGCTCCATCTACCAAGTTGCTCACTCAGCACCCTCTACAGTTGCTGATCTCAAGTCGTCCTTCTCCGTCGGTCCTCCCCCCTCTTATTGCGATGCTCTCGTGCATCTCGCCGTTAGCAGCCTAGTGTATGAAACACAGACGAACCCCGAACCGTCCGTTTAGTCACTAGGCTGTTATGTGCTAGGTAGGTAGGTAGGTAGGTAGGTAGGTATGTATTTTGCCTGCGGCGGATCCACGTATAGCGGTACTTCCATCCGTCCTGTCCTCTCGGGCCCCATGCCCATGCGCTGCCCCACCGTGCCACTCACGTCCCCGCCTCCTGCTGCTCCTGCCGCCTGACCTCCGCGCGCATGCGCAATAGATCTTTAGCACGTGCATGCGCGGGCCGCGGGCCGCGGGCACGTCACTTCTCTCGATCCTGCAGAATATTGCAGACGCCTTGGCCAGCCTTCACAACGAACGCCCGCCATGTGCTCAACATCCCATGCAAAAACACTCAGTCAATTGCCCTCCAAGCTCTTCGCAATTATCCTCGCATTAGGATTTTCGCCATCTACCATCACCAGTTTCGGCGCATCTTCATTAACACGATTTTCGTGATCGTTGATTCTTATTTGAGTTTTATAAGTAAAATCCTTCTCTATACCTATATTTTTCATCTTTTTATCTATTCTATTCAATGTTTTCAAATAAAATTTACAATCAATGTATCGAGAATAAATTATTTTATAGTTAGGCAGATCAGATATAGCATAGCAACAAATTCATATATAATTGATAATAATTGTGTACACAAACTATACTATTCAGCAATGTCTAGAAGGTTTTGCTTAATTACTAATAATTATGAAATTAATTTCCAAATTTGAATACATTACTTATACTGGTTCATATATTTGTTGCCAATTTTTATCAGTTATTCGTTTGCTTTAATCATCATACACTTTTATCCTATACAATTATGTATTAAGGCTAAAACTATGCTAATTTTACCAAGACAGCTTGCGTTCCAGCATATCCCAGTACTTCTTGTTCTTATAATTTGTCCAAAAATTTATGCTTTGTATTTAAAATCTTTACTTGTATGTTACATCATTCGTTTTGTTAGTTCACTCATCTCAGCGTTTACATTAAAACCTATACTATTATGATGTAGCAAATCATATATATATTTTTTTCATTACTTGATTATTTATTTATTCATTTATATTTAATCATTATTTATATTAATGATTAATTTCTGTGTAATCTAATGTGCACCAAGTTTTTGAAGAAAAATATAAGATATTTTATATAAATAAAATTTATATATTTTACCACTTGAGACAATGTTTTGCATTGCTTTTATTTTCAATTTCTTTCACTCTAACTTATTTCTAACGAAGATATAAACACACAAATCATGTTTTCATCAAGTTTTCAGCATCGTATTGCAACGTATAGTGAATACTAGTGCGAACAACGGGTAGTCGGGTAGTTTCATATATTTTGTAATATGAAATATTATGAGTAAATAATTTAAATCTTATTTCCTATATTAAATGTTTTACATCATTCATTATAGTTTGAAATTATAACACTAATTGAATATAGAATAGCTATGTATAAAACTTATATCGCTATTTACAATGATAACATATGTCTGACTTTTGGTCATCACATTGAAATACCCATTGAAAGTCATACTTATACGTTGTTTTCAGACCATCAGATATATGATTTTCAGTTTTTTTGAGTTACAACATCTTGCATTTTTTAATATCATTTGTGGAATTATTTTTTATTATTATTTTGTGGATAAATTTATAACGTTAACATTTTTATCAAAATTATATAACCACTGTAAAACACACAATATAATAATAACATAATTTCAATATAATGGTCTCATATAGAAAACATATATGACCAATATATCAATCATGTATTAGCATCCATTTTTATAAAAGCCGTGGCTGCCAGAAATTAGTTACAAAGGGTCCAGTTTATTTTTCATACATATGTAATTTTTATATATTACGTATACGTATATGTACGTATATTATTTTTGAATGAAAAAACTGACATTTTTTGTAACAGCAATAAGATTTTGACAGTTATGAGTATCCGTATGTGACGGCGTGACAGTATTTTGTGTGTTGAAAACAAAATTGAAAAAAAGTAAATAAAACTATTAGCATCAGATGCGCGCACTTGAAACCAGTATTATTTTTATAATATTAGGATATATTTATTTTATATTTTTTGATTAATTTTAAGTGATAAGATAATTCTAATATATTTGAATGATACATGTTTTATATATGATCTAATAATGCAAATATATTGTTACTATATAGCTATTATATATGGATTAAAAAAAAAATGTGGCTGGCATAATTAACTTACATACGGCTAATATATAATAGACATTAAATTTCAATATTATTTCTATCTTTTTTAGTAGGGTGCTTATATATTTTTTCATTGTAGCTGATCAAATATATATTTCATGTTTTATTTTGATATTGTAATTTTAATTTCATAGATTTGAATATTTTATTCGATAATATTATCACACTATAAATATCCATATTTATAAAAGGGAAATATTAAAAAATGAAAATTCAAATTAAAAAAAATACATTCATTTTGTTTCAAGAATATAAAAAGGGCTTTTGGTTATCAGAAAAAAAATTTTATTATCATATGTTCGTTCTCACTACAGAGATGAGTAGGTAATTATCTGATGTCTTTTGACGAGTTGAAATCGATGAGTACAACTCTGAATTTGAGCCTGACAATAGCCGGCGCAAGAATATATTATTTTATATTATTTGACTAAGCTAATCACAGTGATTAGCCATCACCATGTGACAGATTTTGTGAACCTTAAATTTAATACTTGAAATGATGATCAAGTTGCAAGTTGATGCTTAATTAATTATCAATAGAATTCCCCATATGGTTAGCTAGAGATATCTACTTGACTTTTACTTTACATTATAAACAAGTCCACAAATTGGTTTGTCTAGGATATTTTTGTATTTAATTTATTGTTACGATTGTACATATGGTACATTTAAACATATATGGAACATGAATGTATGTGCCAACGTGTATTTTAAACGCATATGTACAAATACTTGAGGGTATACATATCATTATATTGCTACATGTATATAGTGCTTTGCATGACATATTTATTTCGTCTTATATATATATGTCACGCTTGTGTTTTTGGTTTTGTTTTTTTCCCCTGAGGCGTTTTTGTACCTCCATGTATTTAATAATTTAATTTCATGCATGGGGTTAGAAAATGGCAGTGATATAACTAATTGTTGATAGTGTTGATTATAAAATGTATATAATTTGAACGAGTTGATAAACGAATTAGAGTCATCATCGAAACGACAATAATGAATAAAGGATGTTTATAATTTGGATAAGTCTCATCTATATGAAATAAGACAAACATGTAAAGATTAACTTGTTATTGTTTTATGTCAATTGATGAGATTCAGAGTTTTGACCGATCTTAAATTCGTTGTCTTTACACAAAGGCGTCGCTTGGTGCAGGTGGTTTTGTAAATGTAACTTGCGCGTGTGTGTATGTGTGTGTGTACGTTGTTAAACGGGTCGAAGGACCTACGGAACCAATAGGTGCACGAGACCTACATAAGGCCCAACCGCGTCGGCTCTCCCAGGGTAGATCCGCCACGCTGCTTCTCGTGCCGATACCGTTAACCGACTTCGCGGATGTTGCAACCAAGTTTCTTCTGTCTTTGTTTAGCCGTTTGTTCGGCTTTGGCTGACATACCCAACTCCGTGAGGCCCGCTAACATTTTTCATGCGTGCCCCTCTATTTTATCATAACCCCTAACACTTCTCCCACTTCCAACTTACCCTGTCCTTGTTCATCTCCTACTATCCACTATAATTTTTATAACTCTGCCGCTTTTTCACTTTTCATATGTGCTTACTTTCCCGCCTCGATGAATCGATGCTCACTACCATGCATGCCATACTTTGTTTTCACAAAACTTCATTTGTATTCACAAAAATCAGTCATTCGAAATTATACGAAACTATAACAAAATGTAATTTTTTATATACTTCTTGTATAATAATATCTTTAATGAGAATATCCAGCCAGAATCAGGTCTCAATTCAAAGGTGGATATTATTCAGAATGTGTATTTGTATATGTTTATAACAAAGTATAATGTGTTCCAAGCAACATTTGAAGAAATTTTTTTAATTGATTTTAAATAACTCTGTTTCCTATGTGTAGAAATTCCGATCTCATACTGATAGAAACAAACGGGCCGACCTTGGCGGTACGCCGGCGGCTGACGGTTAGTATACTGTCTTGTTCCAAACCTGAGAAAACCATCGGCTCTGTTTGTATAATATTCATCGGCCAACAGTTAGTGTCAGTACCGTGCCAATTATCAGGTCACAGATGGGTTATGACTAACGCACAGTCAGCAACAGTTTAACTTTATTATCATTTATTTTGTATACCTCTCACTTTTTTTATATATCTATAATACTACGCAAGAAAATTAGCTCCCTCTCTGAAAAAATAAGTATTATTCATTATATATTATATATATATCTGTGGCTGTGAGGAATAACCAGTTAAGTGGTATAGGATTTACATATACAAACATATGTTGTATATGGACTACAAATAAAATTTGAGCAAAAAAATTAAATTTTTAATAAAATGTTCATTATTTTGTAAAAGTTTCAATAAATATAGGAAATTTTTTTTGCGCGATTGTTTGGACATTCGAGAAGATTGTGTTAAAATTTCATTCAAATTAGAGATGGTGTTTTTGAGAAATTTATTTAAAAATTTTTCTCAGATTTTTTTGCTGTTATTGAGAAAAGTTCAGGGTCAAAAATTTTTTAATGACGATTTTCTGAAAGAGTGAACATCAGGCTCCCTATTTCACAACATTTTACTCTTTTGAATCATGTTACTGACTTCTGCGCGGCGAATGTTCTCAAAGCAAAATATTTCAAGAGATCAAAATTTATCTAGGGAATAAAAACACGTCTTGCTCCCTCTAAACAGATACTTTTAGGCACTTGATCCGTACACTTGTCTCAAAAAGTATCGTATATACCTTGAGAGGACGGATTTTTTACCCTCAGGTGAAATAACACTCGCGGGAGCAAAAACTGACTTTCTTCCCCCATAATGCATAATATACTATTGTTAAGTTCACAAAAGTTGTTCAATGAAAGAAATAGAATCATATTTTGATTTTGAAATAAAAAAAGTCGTGCCACAATAGCAACTAAATTAGTCATGAAAAAATGCAATTTACAAATTTGTATTTCGCCTGAGGTGACACACTGTATTTCATCCTTAGAAATCTTTTTATAGGAACCAAAAGAGTGGAAAACTCCATATATATATATTAAATTCGTTTAATCTTAATATACGTACCAGAAATTATTATTTTTTGTTTAAAACATTTTATTTCATCCGCCAAAAGCAATTAGAAATAACGGGGAAAATTTGTAGAGGAACATTGGTTAGTGGACAGATGACAGGGGAAATTTGGTATACAATTGATTTTTCTTGCAAGTTTTCTTGCTTTAATCGACCATTTTTCAAAGAGAAAGTTTATGCAAAATGGAACTGCAACGTTTCATAAAAAAAATTATTTTCTCGATCACTGAATGTTATAATAATTTGTTTAAAAATTCTGATTCTCAAAGGTTTATATCATACATACAAAATCAAAGAAACATACAATATATTTATTCAAACTAACAAATGTCATCACGAACTAATTTTCTTGATTTCCTTTAAAAAATATTAAAAAATATAAATTAACTTATTGAATCACTGAATCACTTATTTAAAATATTCAATAAGTTAAGCTTATAGTCAATATATTATTTTTCAAATAATATATCGTCAATATATGTATTATGTATGAACAATACATGCTCCTTTTTACTAGGGTTAGAGGAAATTAATTGGGTCCATGTCAAAATACATAAACTTTATTCTACATAACCTATCACAGTACATAATTTAAGAACACATAATTACAAAACTTATAAACTAATTTCATCATTAAGAAAAAAAAAACCATAAATGACTTCAAGATAATGTTTGTTTTCCATAATGTTCGATATCCAATAAAAATATTTACAAATAATTTTTTATTGTATAAAATTAGAAAAATTGTAAAACGAAATAAAGCTAGAAACGTTGAATGGTACTAATATTTACAGCG
>JAAMPD010000302.1:0-63218 GCA_025266255.1 Trissolcus basalis | reverse complement strand
GACCGTATGATAATACAGTACATTTTCTAAAAAATAAAAAAAAAAAAAAGTGTTCGTACCAAGTTTTTTTGATTGTGTAGACTGATGCCTGGAACGTTTACTTTTTTTTTAGAAAAATTTTGTACTTCAATCAAGTCCCTGGTTGTTATAAATTGTACACGGGGATTCTTTCTTTATAAGATCGTTTTTATTATTAACTGATCTATAAAATTTGATTTCACATACAGGTTTATTGAAATTTTTAATGTCCCCTCGGTTTTAGCAGTGCATTTAGACTTGAAAATTTATGAACCGATCGGACGTTCGATTTATTCCACGTCAGATTCTGACACATATGACATGCTTTTTTTTGCGCAATAAAAGTTATTGAAAAACCATTATATCACAACGGTTCAATAATTTACTAACCTAATCTGAATGTTGCAAAAAGATTAATACGAGGTGGATTTACATCGCGACCAGGTCTGGCAACTTTTCGAAAATATGAATAATTATGTCAGCTTTATTATATTGCATTTGTTGTGAAAAGAATTTTCAAGCACTGAAATTCAAGATGCGGATGATAACTTGACAAAAATTTTGCCGGTCCAAGAGGTATACGAATATACATTTTATTTGAAATATTACAGCATAATTTTATTGGCAAAATGTCAGAGAACAAAACAATTTTTCGAACCGAAACTATGTGGTTAAATCTTTGAATGATTTTTGAGTTATTGAAATTGAAATGTATATAAAGTTGATATTAATAACTAAATTTGAATGATCACGCCTGGCATCGAACATTTTATTTATGTCATTATCCAATCTAAAATTAGCTTAAAACGCTGAAAAATGAGGACAAACGTTTCAAAATTAAAAAAAATAAATCTCTGCCCTTTTTTTGCATTGAAAATGAGTCGTTGTAAACGATAAAAACGACGAATCATTTTATTTTAAATTGTCCAACTGTGCAAAATGCCCAACCGCAAATGTAATTTAATTTGCGATTGAACGTATCTTTGCATCATAATCCAATTAACATATCAAATTTAAAATGACTTTCAATATTTTAATTTATAATTGATAATTGAAAATTGAAATACATTTTTAGAATCAACTATGACGCTCCAAAAAAAATCAAAACAAAAAACATCTGCAAAAAAAGCAAATCCACTGCATAACTATAAATTATCAGTAAAAATTTGGTACAAATAGAAGTGAGGAATGGTTGCTTTGATCAAATCCAGATAATGAATTCTAATTAGAATTTGACCTGACTTTCAAGAGTAGGGAACTGATTAAAATCTGATCGAATGCGAAAATAAACTCCGATCAAAATTTACTTAGTCGTGTTTCTATTTTCATTTGCCAGCCGGTCGTGGCGCCAGTTAAAAGACTTCGAGAAAATCTTGAATTTTTGGCGTCATGATTTAAAACCGTACAATTAATTAGAAAGCCGCAGGGGAGGAGTGACTGATACGCGTATAATTATCAAGAAAATAAAAAATGCAAATAAATTATAATGATTCATTGTCGAGGCTATAAGCGTTTCTCAAGGGGCATTAAGAACATATTGACTGAAGTGGAATAACCGTTTAAAGCCGCAGTTATTCATTCATAATAGATTTTACTCGATATTCGTCGACGATAAGCGTCAGAGCCAAGAGCGCCGGTGAATAAACATAATAAAAAAGGGAAGGGGGAGAGGGGGTAGTAGCAATTTAATTGACGGAGAACGGGCGAGGCGAATAAAAAAAAACACAAGTGGATTTGATGGTGCGTTGATGTCGTGCACAAATTATGCAACTCTGTTTAATTATCTCCCCCCACTCCGCTCCACACTTGAGCCTTGCGAAAAATTTTTCACACTAACAGTGCTGCCATCAGTCACAGTCTCGTTCTTTTTTCTTCTCTCTCTCTCTCTCTCTCTTTCTTTTTAGACCCCCGGTGCCGGGCGCCTTTCCACCGACTACGTTTTCAGGACTTTCATTATAACGTCACAGCAGATATCTAGTGATTTATTTCGTCTCATGAAAAGAACATGATACAATAATCGGTTCTATTTCATAAACAAGACTCCTCGGCTGTGAAAAGGGGCCCGCACCCACACTCGGCACACATTTTTCACGAAAGCACAGGGTATTTATTTTATAGAATTACACTCATCATTTTACATTTTTGAATTATAGTAATTGTACTTTTTTATACCCCGGCGAAAATATTGCCCGCCACTTCGCACGTGATACGTTCCGTAAATATACGAAAAAATTGATATTAAACACTCGCAGTTATTACAGCGGACATTCCGCTTGCTGCACGACGCGCTATTTATTTTGTACAAAGAAGAAAAACAGACAACGAGCAGAGCCCAGGGGAAGGGAAGGGGCGGGAGGAAAAAATGCGAATCGTACCTAACTTTTTACTTCATAAACGGGCATCATCATTGCGCTATCAAGCAAGATAAAACGCGTCGTAATCGCGCTATGCTAATTTTATAGCGTCTACCTGCGCTTGCGAACAATTTATTTCTTTATTTAATTTAGCAACCGTCGAAAATTTGTCAATGTTACACTATAGCGAGAATTAAAAATGACAGGTCGTTAAAATGTGCTGGAAAATCGAGGAGGGAGGGGCATCAAAAATGCACAAAATGTATTAGAAATGAGCGTCGGCATTAAGATTGGATAGCAGCGAAAAGCAAATTAAGCTGTTGCCGTATGGCCAGGAGCTTAATACCGTTCCTGAATGTAACATCGAGATAGCGACTTATTAATGGTCGTATACGATACGAATAAAGATAACAATAATTCATTAACGCCACAAATGCGAAAATATATCGTTGGTTCTCGCGTACACGAGAAGCTTTTCTTTATTATCGCTCTTCAAATTCGTTTGTAACGATGATGAATCAACTTCTTCGGGGCACCTCGATGCGCAATACATCATGTAAACGAGACACCAATTAAAAATAATTACCCCGAAAATAAAAACTTAACTGATTGTCTTCTTGGTTTTGCTGTGAAATTCAACAGATACCACTCGCAGCCCGAGACTAATCAAGCCGCTCTCGTTTACCGCGTGGATAATTAATTTAAAAAAAGGATCTTAATGATTCAACCAAATAATGACATTAACTTAAAATCCACAACTTTGAATACAATTTTGATTCGTCAATTTTTCACAGCTTTCATATTTTTTGGTGGCATTTCAAATTTTGTAATTACAATTATAATATTAAAAAAAAAAAAAAAAACGATTTCATCATAGAATAAAATAATTAACAGGCAAATCCATGAAAAACAATTTTTCCAATATTTCAATTAATTTAATCTTCAATTTCAATTTTGATACAATTTTTCATTTTTATAGGCCAATTTTGTTTTTTCATTCCAACTTTGATAGAATAGACAGTTAAATCGGCTGTAAAATGTTGAATAAAAAAATTGTTACTTTTTTCAATTTGTTTTTATCTCATCTCGGATGAATGAGTTTGTGTTTAGAGGGGCAATATAAATAATTGATAAAAATGATGGGCGAGATGAAGGGGCTCGTTAATTTGGACAAAACTGAAATGATGATGGCTCGTTTAATCGCAGAAGGATATTTTTCGTGCGAGCCAAGATGCAAAAATTTGGCGGCGTTATTGTATTATCCAGCAAACGGAAAAAGCGTGAATGAATTATTATCCTCTGGTTGGCGTAAGCTGGAAACAAACTAAGTCCATCAATCACGGGCGCCGCGCGGGCTCTAATCTGTCGTGTTTCATAAAATTCGCATAATCCGCACCGCATGGCCGACGAGCAACGAACTCTCGGACCCTGTGCAGGGGCGGATTTTCGGGGGCGAGAAGAACAGTTACGTGTACATAGTACATATCCCAGGCATCCGCCTCCGAGCGAGAATTGTAGATGAGGCGTGATTACGTATTCCGATCTTACACGATAGCAGCCCGCCGCGCCTTGTGCTGCTCGTGATGAAGTGTTTTCTGCGCCCTGTCCCGCTACGAGCGCATAACTCCGCTAAACATGGTCACCCCGATTAATTCTGTTTTTTGCAAGCCAGCAACACACAACTACACAATCATAAATCACCACGACTGTCGCCTGCTACGCGCCATTATTATATCAATTCACAATTAATATACAAGCCGGCCAGGTTAGCCTCTTGGCCCCGCAGCTTTGGCTCTCCAAATTTGAATAAGCTCTTGCCGGGGCTCTTGATTAGGTTCACGGCTTTTTAGATGCTGTCCACGAGATTGGAAGCAAGCGCGGCCTTCTGATGAGATATCGTTTCTTATCTCAAAGTGATCAGAAGCAGTGCTCTCTTGTCGCGTGGAATGAAATTTCGCGTGAGCTGAGCAAACAACATTTTTGGCCTTTTTTTTTTTTGTTAGTGAGAGAATGGAAAAGTTTCATCAATGAAAGAGAGGACGAAACAACATGGGCGGCTTATTCTATGAAATTATTTTATTCCCGATGGTTTGGAACAAATTGCTAATTGCGAGGTGAATTTTGCGCAGCGCATCCAACGGTGTATGGCTACGCTATATCTGACTGACAGCTATTGACGAAATTCGTTCAATTTAATATTCATAAAAGGATTTGCGAGAAAACTTTTAACGAGCATTATTTTTAGTTTATTGATCAAACCGAACGGCTGGGTGTTGACAATTTGGCGAAATTCGTACGTCCTAATTTTTTTTTTTTTCCTTCAAACCTGAAAAGTGATGTTTTGTATTTCATTTTCCCAATCTCGTATGTTTTTTCGGAATAGATAATTTGAACTATTTTATTTTTCGAAAAAATGAAATGATTTTGGAATTGAAATGATTTTTCGAATTTGTTACAGGTAATTTTTTTTTTTATGTCAGTTAGAGTTGAAAAAAAATTGAAAGTGATATTGAATGAATTGGCAATGGTTGGAAACTCATTTGACGATGGCAGTGAAGTAAAAATAATTCCATCAAATGGATAACGGGCGAAATTAGGCAACGGGGGAAGGTTCTGAATGTTTGTAGAATCGCAGATTTGTAACGTATGACAACATAATTAGAGCATTTCATAGCCCTATGAATTCAACATGTAGTTACGAGAGTTCTGCAAGTTAAACAACCCTGAGGAAGATTCCGCGTTAATTATTAAACACGCTCAATTAGGGCAATTAAGGTGGAGATTGAATCTAAAGCTTTCTCAAGTTGTTGAAGATCGAAAACAATCGTTGATACGCTGTGTCAGGTAAATGAAGGCGTAATGAGAACGAGATAGTTCGACTGGTGGAGTGGGACGGTTGATCTTCTATGGAACCCACGAACAGCAATGTAAAGTCGATTAATTATTAACACCAGGATTCGACCATCGTGCAAAAAATCCGTCCCATTCACAAAACTGATATTCCACTTAGACGTCGGTGTCAGAAGCTTTGTAAAAATAACGATACAAAAAAGCACTTTGTGAACATTCAATCTATTTTTTCATTTTATTTCACACCGCCCGAATTTTATCACGATATAAAAATGTTTTGGAAAAAACGTTTTCCTCGTTTCCTTCTCAGGTTTCCAAAATATGTTCTTCCAACTCATTAGTACACCAGCAACAATTCACAAAATATCAGAAACAAAAATCACATACAAAAACTAGTGTTACAATTTTCTAGAAATCACTTTTTGTAATATCAACAAAAATTTTTGCCAAGTTTATTAACACCGTCGACCTACTTCTCGAGGGGTATACTTTTTGGTATCATGCAGAACCAGGCCCTTAATCACGCACCAATCGGAAACCTTTGATTTAGCATGCAAAAAGATGTAAATTCGACTGGGCGAGGGCAAATGGTAAAGAATGAGGAAACACGTAAGTGAAAAAAACGAAACCGCCGGTGAGATCTGGCAGTCGTCGTGGCCTCGGTTGCGAAATTGCATGTTTTATCTGCCGATCGTTTGGGAGGGTGGGAATATAAGCAGGGGTGTTGTGCTCTCATCAGTTACATACAGAGGCCTTGTCAGTTGGCTGCTCGTATGTTTGTTTTAGAGGGACTCGCGCAAGCGAAGCGGGATGAAGAAGGTGTAGCTGAGTGTTGAATTATACCGGGGAGTGACGTTGGCGAAGATAATCACATGCCTCGTAACAACCAGTTTATCATGGTATCGTGCAGGGGCTCTGATGCATCGCGGAAACTTTGCATGAATGCCACCCTCGTGTGTCGGGCCTTTTACTTTCCGCTGGCTCTCCGCAAACTCTATTATCGTGCAACGAATGAAATGACCGCGAACAGAGTTTATGCCCTCAACGACAGCTGCGGATTATGAAAACAGGGCTCGCAATGAGTTGTAAGCCAACTGTCAGAGAGCATCCCGACTCGGAGCAAACTCGAACGGACTCGAGCCGAGAGCCAAATTAAGATTCTCCGGTTGGTCGCACGACTTATCACGAATCTCCAATTTCGTGTCATTTAGTTTAACGGGCGACATATTTGGTGCTTATAAATCATAATGTACCATGAAGACGTCAACGGGGGATCATTTATTATAAACTCACTAATAGCACTTACACTCTTTCCCTCCGCGGTTAATATTATATGTTTATCGTGCCGCAACGACCCGGCGTGTCACACAGTTAACGTTAACCCTTTATACTTTCATCGCGGAGGATTAGATCGTTTACTTCTCATGTTTAAAATTAACTCGCAAGTTTCTTCCATCGATCCTCAACGCGGCTGAATAAATAATCGCTACGGAAAATAAACTTGAAAGCTAATCAAAATTGCATCGCATGTATCTCCGTGGCGTCTGATTTATTCAATTATCTTTTTCGAATAATCTTTGATGGATAGATCGGTCCGGTGAAATATACCAGATGATAATTCAAAAACACGTCGACCCAATCGAAAAATCTGATTCATTCAATTACCTGCTTATCATTAATGTTCAACTTATTTATTTATTTTTGAAAATCCAACACTGAAAATGATTTACTTTGTTGATTAAATTATATTTTTTGAATCAATTCGATTAGGTTTGACTCAAAAAGTGAATTTTGCAATCCCACAAAGACAGTAATATACGTCTATATTTTCTAATTTCATATTTTTCATATATTTTATTTATATAACTTATTGCCGATTTATAAATAATTTATACATTACTTATAAGTTGAATACCCCGCACGGACGAGAATTATAAACAAAATATACTTCTCGTGTAAAAAATATATTCAGGCAATAAGTATAATATTTAAATTATATTTTTTTTTATAAATTCCATTATATAAATTTATAAGAATATAAAATAGAATAAATTTTCGCGGATATATTTTCATCTGTGAGGATATACAGATATATTTTATTATAAATAAAATGATATTTTTATATATATTATTTTAATGTAGAGAATATACGTAAAATATATTTTGAAATATATTTATGTCCGCATGGGATTTCATCTAAGCAGTTTGAAATCAACAATCGATAATAATAAAAAATTTTTTTCGTCTTTCAGGTTCCCTGCAGATAACTGACTCGAAACAAACTGACGCGGGAAAGTACGAGTGCGTTGCGAACAATTCCGTGGGGACGGAGTATGCGAAAAACGTTCAGCTCTACGTGAAACGTGAGTTAGCTCATTTCAATTTGCAGATCAGAAGGCCCTGATCTGGCCCATCCAGATTATTGCGATTTATTTTCCGAGCTCTCTGTAATGAAAAAACGTATGTTGCAGTTCGTCGGGTGTCGCCTCAGTTTTCGATCCCTCCGCCGCCGGTGACCGAGGTTATGCGAAATGGATCGTTAAACCTGACCTGCGTGGCTTTCGGCTCGCCCATGCCTCACATCAAGTGGAGGAAGGAACCAGCAACTGATCTCACGCCCGATGACAAAATTCCCGTCGGCAAGAATATCCTCATGCTGACCGATATCAAAGAGTCAGCCAACTACACTTGCATCGCAACCAGCGAGCTTGGCATGATCCAGGCCACGGCAATGATCAAAGTTCAATGTAAGAGTTGCCAATTTTGTTTCCCTCCAATTTCACTTACTTTTTTATGTTGTTTTTTATTTTTTGTTATTTTTTTTCGTTTTTACTTTTGCCCATCGTTAACGTTAACGCGTCTGCAGTCGAAGCGTGAAGCTTTGTTCTCATTGTGCTTTCAAACATTTCAGCTCTGCCAATTGCCCCGGAAAACGTCAAAGTATCCGACGTTACGGCGACGACTGTTAAATTGTCATGGTCGTACAAAGGACCCGAGGACTTACAGTACTACGTCATCCAGCACAAACCCAAAAACTCGGACCAAGCGTTCGCGGAGATCTCCGGAATCACTACGCTGTATTATCATGTCAGAAGTCTCAGCCCGTACACGGAGTATGAGTTTTATATCATCGCTGTTAACGATATCGGCCGAAGTCCTCCAAGTGCCCCGGTGACGGTCACCACCGGTGAAACAAGTCAGTAATCGCCTATAAAATGTCAATTACATGAGCCAGCGGCCAGTTTGTTATATCAACTCTCGCTTGATTATTTCAATTTGATCATGAGTTGGGTTTCAAAATGATTTTAATTGTGATATAGAGAGGACATTGAAATTAATTTACCATTATACTATACTTTGCGAGGCATTTTATTATCCATATTTCAATTATCTTTCGATATTATTTTCCCCTCTTTGTTTCTCGAATATTCAACTTTAGTTTGAATGAATTTCATACGTTCTGCTAATTTTTGTTCAAATTGATTATAAAATGATATTGTATGTTCAATTAAATACAGACACTCATTACATTCGGACCAAACATGATACATGATAATAACGACGGTAACGACTGTAAAATGTTTGCTGAAAAAAGAATGAGAGTGAAACAAAAAAAATTACAAAAAAAGTAATGCAATTTTAGAACCAATTTAAAATATTTTCGGTGAAATGTAACGCACAGAAGAACGTTATCCTGTTTGGTGGGTCATTTGATTCATATTCGGGTTCGAATCAAACATCTCGCGCGCGGCGTTGAAGATGGACTGGAATTTTTGCACCTAGTTAGATTTTTTTGCACCACGAAAGAATAACAATTTTTTGAACACGGGTTTTGAGGGAAATTCTATACTTTTTTTCATGCTGTCCAACTCGGGCACGTTTGAACAATGTAAGTGACAAGATTTTTTTACCTATCACACTGTCCCTCTTTCTCTGTTCTTGGTGTGTGTATGTGTGCGTGACTATGTTGCTTTCAAACCGTTCCTCTTTTTTTTTCATCTTTTTTATTATAAAAAATTCTATTTTATCAAAGAGTTTGAGTCGTATAAAGTATGACATTTTTTTCTTTTTTTTTTCAATTCCGTACTTTTTCTCGCGCCGTAAAAATCAACTACGCATTCGCACTTTTCCCAAATCGTAGCGCACTTTTTCACATCACCGATGAAAGCGCAAAGGAACAAATGCTCATTTACGCTTTCATACGTCGCCCTTGATATACAGAAACATTTAATATTTATTCGATTTTCTCTACAGCGGATTTCACATATGGAGGTGCCAGTAAGTGAATAATACATTCTAAGAGTGTTCGTAGAAAACAGTTTCAGAGTGTCGTAGAAATAGATTTTTTGTTTTTGTTTCATTTTTTTGTTTCTTTTTGTTTGTGCACTTCCAGTGTGTGTTTTTATAACAAATCATATAGTCCAAATTGCACCGAAATTGATGATCGGTGACGTTTCAATTTACCGAAAATTGTTTTCGTACGGGAAAAAACATTTTTACAAACAATTTTATTGAGGATAAAAATTTGTTAGTTATCAGTTTTAAAATTAGATATTGAATCGTACTATTTTCTATGATTGAACAGACACTAAATATTGCACTGCAACGGAAATTTAAATCTGTTATGCAATGAATAATAGTAGTAGTATTAAATTTTTTATTAAATTTCAGTCACATAAAAATATACAAGAGAATTGAAATTCGAAAAAAAACAACAACCAAGTAACTTTTCATAATTTTAACTAGCTTGTTTAGTGTAACAATTTTTTTGTCCAAACCAAACAGCGGCTTCCGTTAAGAGAGTTTTATATTTGAAGTACAAATGTACGATACTTGAAACATTATTCCGAGTGATCCTCTGTTTGTTTATCCTGTTATCTGTTAGAAACTTTTTTTTTTCGTAATTGGGTTAGGGATCGATTTTGGTTGTTTCGTAGATAAAGGTTGTGTATTTGGGGGCACAATTAAAATCAGCCAATTATACTGATTTTCACCTACTGATTTCGTTCTTTTCAGAACCCGGTACAGCGCCTCGCAAAGTGGAAGTGCGACCACTAAGCTCAACGACGATTGTTATTCAGTGGGATGGACCGGAGACTCCCAACGGTCAAGTTACAGTAAGTCTCATTTTTGTATGAAGAAAAAAAATTCCAACTCTCAATTTTAAATTTGAATCCACGCTTTCAATTTGAAAACTTATTTCTCTCTTCACAGGGTTACAAGGTGTACTACACATCCAACCCAAACCTTCCCATGGCGTCTTGGAAGTCGCAGATAGTGGATAACAACAGGCTCACGACAATCTCAGATCTGATGGCTTACCAGATCTACACGATTAAAGTACAAGCTTTGACGAGCGTGGGTCCAGGTCCATTGAGCGCTCCGGTGCAGATCAAAACGCAACAAGGGGTACCGGGACAACCGGAATCGCTGAGGCATGTCGATATTGGCGAGACCACGGTCACACTCCAGTGGTCGAAACCGTCACTCAGCTCAGAAAACATTCTGGGCTATGAGCTCTACTACAATGATACTTACGGCAAGGTACAACTGAAAAAAACTATCCTCTGTAAAATTTGATCTTGTGAATGTAAAAAAATTACGTTTGAAAATACGTATTGCTCTTTGGCAAGTGAAAATGTTAAGGTGGGACTTAACAGTAAAATAAAATAGCTGTACAGTAAAAATATCGTTTTCCAAATGATAATTAATCATGGTAATTTTAACATTTTATGACTAATTCTATAATGTTGTTAATTTCTGTCTAATATACTATTTTCTTAATACCATTTTCTTTTATAATTATTTGTTGCGAATTTGCAGGTTCGCATTCTTTTTTCTGGAAAGTCAGAATTTGTTTAAAATTGAACCATGCATTTAATTTCAAACTTTTGTGAGAATGCATCCTACGTATATCATTTTGTCCAATCTCTAAATCAAATATCTCAGCTTAGAGATGGTTCGTATTGTTAGAATTAATATTAAAAGTTCCAAAAACATGTGACTATGATGCAAAATTGCACGTCCCACCTTAAGTCATTCAAATTTATAGAGTGAGCCATCCTATGGGCATAAAAATGTTTTGAAACGAAAAACGTTAGAGGGAAAAGAGGACATAACGAAAGAAAGTGTAAAAATAACTGTAACTGGTTTTCATCTTTGGTGTGGAATAGTAAATTTGTTTTATTTCATTTTGCACGTAGTACAAGCATCATAAAAAGCTGGGAGTTGTGAACAACTACACCCTAACCGGACTGTATCCGAACACCGAGTACGAGATATGGTTGGCAGCGCGAAACGCCCGGGGTGAAGGTGCATCGACGATTCCCCTCACGGTTCGCACTAAGCAGTACGGTAAGCAAAAAAAGACGAAGAGAAAGAGAAATAAAAGGTAGCACGGATCAAGTTCATGCAGCGAGGAGTGCCCGTTTTAGGAGACGCGCGGATTCTCCGTCGTGCGGTTGAACGAACGACCCGCGACGGAGAGCCGCGCGTGTCTACGGCACAGCAGGTAGGACGTGCTGTAGCGCTAGTCGCTCCTACTCGTAGAGTAAGCTAATCCAGTGAGGATCACACCGGTACCGGTGTGGTTTCGATTTACATGTTTCCAATTTTCAAGATTCAAATGATTCGAGACAAGGATAAACTTTGTTTGTGATCACGTTGTTTACATCCAACGGGTCCACAAGTATGGGAGAGTGAGAATGACTGCATGCACTGCAAACGAAAAGCCGTTTTTGGATGCCACTTTATATATAACATCTATATATCTACGTACATATCATACGTATAAATTGCACTATGCACTGCATCGAATATATGTGTGCATTTTGGGCACCTCTTTTCATACTCAATAATATATATCTATATATCGTTTTATACGTTCGTTCTTACGTTTTAAATCTTCCATTCCTGATCGAAGAACTTGACCCGTTGTTAACTCAAATTTGTTATTACTCTACTTTAGTTCGAGTCACATGACCGTCGTCTCTAATCATGTATTTTCGACTGTTCAAGGAACAATGTTTCGTAATTTTATTTTCCAATTTTCATTTTCATTCGAACCACTCTCTTCTTCCAGTGTAATCGATTTTTTTTTTTCAACCCCCCCGGTATCTGTTTTTTTTTTCGCCCACCCTTTTTGTTTTATTTTTTCTTTCTCTCTCTCTCTTCTTTTTTTTTACTTTAAAACTTTTTATTACGTCCCTTTCTCTTTTTATTTCAACCACATTTCCTTGTGTCGAACAGCCGCCATTGTCTATTGAAAACCATCAGCGTAAACGTGGTTCTTTATTATTTTACGTAGCAATAATTTTGAAACACGTTAGAGCTGCGTTGAATACAAATTTGAATTCCAGTTGAATAAAGTTCTTATCATGATTTGTTTTATCGCGAAATAAAGTATGAAATTATTTCCAACATTTTGAGCGTTGAGATCTTTTTTCCTCGGGCTCTCTCTCTCTCTCTTCGCAGACACTTTTTTTCTTTCCATCCCTGCGAGAAAAAAAAAGAACAGAAAAAAGAAAGAGCGACGCTTCGTCGCGTTCCGATAAATTTCAAAGTGAAAAATAAAATGACGGATATCCCGACTTATAGTTATCAAACGTTCAATTGACAACGTGTGGCTGTGTAACGTTTTTATTTTTCTATAAGAAAACTTGGCTTTTATTTTGTTCGTCCATCCTATAACTGAGTGTTATACAGTCCCCGGGGCTCCGCCTCGCAATGTAACCGGAATAGCGCAAAGCCCAACAACAATATTGGTCTCATGGGAACCCCCGCCAACCGATCGCTCCAACGGAAATATCGCTTACTACAAGGTGCATGTCGTCGAAAGTGGCCGTTCCGATTCAGAAGCTCGGGTTATCAAACTCAACGCCACGCAATTCTTATTGGATGAACTGAAAAAGTGGACTGAGTATAGGATCTGGGTATTGGCTGGCACCAGCGTAGGTGATGGACCGCCAAGTTATCCCATGACTGTCAGAACTCACGAAGACGGTATGTATAACTGACCTGACAGCATTCAATTTCTGACTAAAACGTCCTGGAGCGGCAGCGTGCAACATTTTGTCTGACCGAGTTTGTGTCCCTCTGACAAGTTCAATTAGATTTTGAGAAAAAAATTTTGTTTGTCCTTTGTGGTCTTCAGAATGTTGTGCCTGCCGACTCCAGACGCGAAAAGACAAGCAAGGACTTAAATACATACGTCTCTATTAAAGTGCCAAAAATATAAAAGCCCGCCAAAAATCCACCATGTGCGCGGTTCCAGTGCGAGATGCACCGAGAAGCGAACGTAAAGACAAGAAACGATAAGCAATGGATCTGAAAGAATTAAGAAACAGAAAAGTGGATAAAATGTACGTTCGATTTCAAATTCTGCTGTCTGTACCACCTCTTTCCCTTTCTCAAACGACCGTACACTAATCCTGCTGTTTTTTTTTAAGTACATGTTATTGTTTTTATATCAAACTTTTCACGACCACCTACGTGCGCCTGCCTCTCTTTGCTATGTGCGTTTCAAAAACTACTTTGCTGTAAATTACAAAAACCAGTTCAGTGAATTCAAAGGAAAAAAAAAAGATAAATGAAAAAAAGAAAACACCAATGTACCTCTCTGCTCTGTATCTATTTTGTTATTTTCGTTCAAGCAAGCAGATGTGTCTGAACAATTTTCATTTGCGCAAACAAATTTTTGAGCGCAATTCAACCAACTTTTGATCTACTCGAATTGAACGAACGTGATATTTTTGGACAAAAAAAAAAGAAACCGACCAAGGGTAATCGAAAATCATGTTGGCCGTACCATTTTTTTGGCTGGCGAAATTTTATATTTTTGGAATTTTTGCAACATGTTGTGCCCCCTGAAAAAATTTTTGCCCTCCCTACACCCCGACAACATTTTTTACAGGTTGCTGCTGGAACATGGAATTTTTGGTAGCTGATAATGAATTTTTGAACTCAGCTGATTTTGTTTAACTGAATTTGATAAAAAAAATACTAAGAACTAGAGAAAAAGAAAAATGTACGCCTTTTTTGCCGACTTTTTGCAGGACTTAACATAATTTTTCTAGTCGGTTCATTAAATGCCATCAGAAAGTGGACACATTTTTTTTTTTTTTTACAAACTAATCAAATATTTCATACTGATTCACGCATTTTTATTCTTCCCTTGAAGCATTTGCAGGAGGATGATCCAGGTTTTGAACTGCTAGTACTTATAAGATTATTTACACTACGTACCAACAGCATATCAATATGTATTGAATTATATCTATGTTCTTTCTTATGATAAACGTGGTTAACTGAAATTGTTACGTTTGACACTTAGTTTCTTCAACTATTCTTATATCACCACGTGTAATTTTTAGAAGATAAAAAACAAAGCTGGTCGTTTTCTAAGGTCCCCACCCTTTCCAACTAACTTTCCGTCAGACAGGGTGAAAAAAAGGAAGAATGTTTCACTGAGGAAACTTTTTTTTTCTACCCGTGGAAAGATAGTGAAAGGGTGACCGAGAAAAGCCAGCGAGTTTGACTTTGATACGCTTATATTATTATATATCTAGCAAACTACACGCGAATGAATATACCACACACAAGAATATTATATCAAACGCATTCAATTATTTTTCAATTTACTTACATACATATATATTTCTATATCTCTGATATGAGGCTCTTCTATCTTTAGTTGAACTTTAGTTTTACCATTTTGCATATGTTTAGAGCATGCCTTCGTTTGTTTAAACTCCTTCATCATTTTTCTCTCCCCCGACCGCCCCACCCCTCAATTCCAATCAAAAACCAAATTCCAAAGGTTCAAATTCAACAATGAAAAAAAAAAAAAAAAAAGAAACCCTATTGAAAACCATGCTGAATCTGCTAGCCCCTTCACAATCCCCATGAATGGCATGCCGATGCACGAAGACCTCTTCTTTTCAATCTCAAATTAGGATCCCCGAATTCTTTTCTCCCCGATTTCGACCACGCATGCCACCCCCGTCAGCCCCCGCAAAACTTTCTTTCTCTCTTCTGACTTTCTCATTGGTTTCGACTCGCATGAACCCGCGAAGATGAAAGCAGCCCCGTCCCCCCCCTCTTCCTCCCATCCCCGATTAATCAAACTACAAACCTCCCGCGAAGCACGAAATCATCCATTCGACGCTTCCTTATTTGATTTATCTGCTGGCCCCCCGCCTCCACCAATTCCACGGCAGATTCAGCAGCGCAGCTTTATTAGATGATTCACTTTTGCAAAAGTAAAAAGCACTGAAATATATTTCAGCACCTTATCGTGTAAGCTCGCACTTTGTGACGCACAAAACGAATCCAATGCAGCAAACGAGCACTGTCGATATGAAAAAAAAGAGATTTTTTTTTCTCATTTTTTTTCTTCGTCTTTCTTCACCCCCATCGGGCACTTTGACTCCGCGTCTTATGCACATGTACTGACGTATCTGCATGTTT
The DNA here is from genome assembly GCA_025266255.1 of Trissolcus basalis. NCBI lineage: Eukaryota > Metazoa > Arthropoda > Insecta > Hymenoptera > Scelionidae > Trissolcus > Trissolcus basalis. The sequence continues at coordinate 47,529 of JAAMPD010000302.1, read as the reverse complement.
GACTAACAAGTTTCGAAGCTTCTTTCTTTGCAGGGTCGTCGTAGATCCGATTGTCGTTGACACGTAACATGCACATACGGGGAGTATATGCTTGTGTTCACCTCTGTATGATTCACGCGCATTAGCACAAGAAAAGCACTTGTAACGTGCCGAGCACCGCACCAAGAGAAAAGCACCTTAAAATAAAGACACAAAAAAATGCACTCCGTGGCCGAATGTTGTTGAGAAGTTGGTTGGCCCCGTCGCGGCTGGTCTGCGACGGGGCTGTGTGAATGTGTGAGTGACTGTGAGACAAAAGCAAAGGTACCATCTGAAATGAGACAGATGGATGAAATGAGAGCGAGATACTTCAATAGGTGAGCCAGCTGGAATTTCGATGACGAGGCCTTCTATTGCGCGTTGATGGCCGCGAAATTCGGCCCGCGACGAATGGTAATTGGCTTCTAATTAGAGCCCCCGTTTGGCCATCAACGTCACCGCACCGGCGATAACAGAAGGATCGTCAATCAATGAATTTGACACATTTGAATACCAATATCAATTTACGACGTCACCTCTAATATGATCAAAGTGTAACCAACACCGACAAAAGCAAGTGGAAGTTGATCTCATTCGCAGAACCGACAGTGTTTCTGCACCTCTTTCTTCTTCTTCTTCTTGGTTCTTTTTTTCTCACTTTTTTTTTTCTGTTTGTACGAACAAGAGCCAGACCAGCACATTTCCAACGTAGGTTTTGTCAAACTGTTTTTACTTGGTCCCGTTCGTTGCATGTCAAGTCAAGTTTCTTTTTGTATTTTCCATTCAAAAGCAAAGCTCCGCAGTTCAGAAGATTGGACTTAAACTGTCGTTCGTAATTGTACGTAATTGTTTACCTCTGTATTGGACAAGTCGAGTTAGTAGATTTCGGGTGGGGGTGGGCTTTCAAAGTTGACATCAGTTGAAATGATATCGACGCATGACAGTTGTCTATTAGTTTCTTTGTTTAGCTATTATTTTTACATTTTTTCTTTGATCTGTAGATTAGAAGTTTTGTTGAATGGACGAGTGCAAGAGCGAGTGTGAACACGCGAGACGGTCGACTTTTTCAACGATTTTTGGAGGTCCGATTTTTGTGCGCCCGGCTCGTTTTTTGTATCAAATTTTGAAAAGTGAAAAAAAAAAAGATGACAATTTTTTGAACATAAAAAAAGAAGTTGAAAAACCAAAACACAAAAGCGCGAGTTCCTCACGAGAGCCAAATCATATCCCATCATCAAAGCATCTGATTAAACCATCCTCCTGGTTCTTTTTTTGTTTTTCAAAATTAGTTCCAACCCTCAAGCATTCAATTTAATTCTCCTTTTCGAATGTTTCGAATCGCCGAGAAAGAGATAGACCCGCCGCGTGCGTTAATTGAATTGAAATGAAATTTCGGATGTTCGTGGGGAACGTTTTTGTCGCCCATGCTTTTTTTTCCGGGGCGTTTGTTCTTTCTTCGCGGTACGAAACAAGTGGACATGAACACCTTTAGTTACTTTATATTTGGAGTAGTGATTGCGCATGCCAAATATATTCTCACGTCTCCCGCCTCTCTGCGACCAAGCGCAACCGAGGACGACGAATAACCGTATCAGAGAATTTCAATCATCGTCGATGAGAATTTTAATTCGCGCGAAAATGAAGTGCAGAGTAAATAAAAGAGAAAAAAAAAGTTCAAAATAGATAGAGAATAAAAAAAAGAGAGATAAACGAAATGATGAGTGTGAGATTGCCCGTATTCCGGGCCGACTGAGTGGAGATTGCGTAAATGAGCGAGTGCGAGGATGAAGGACCGATTCGGTTGAACAACGAAACAGTAGATGTTGACCCATTTTTTGAATACTCGTTGATAAGAATTAATTGTAATTTTATAAAATAATTCTTGATATACGTGCGAAATTGAACACCCATTTTTACAATATTTTTCCTACTTTTTTTGGCGACTTTTGGGGCACTGCAGTAAGATGTGAGTATCAACCAAACCAAAACTGGTCACGAGTTTTTGTTTCTTGTTCCATTACTTTTTTGAAAACAACAATCATTTTTTGTGACTTTTCATTTTTGGAGATGCGACGTTGTTGTTTTTTTTCTCTCTCTCGTCAAAAGACTTTTGACTTTTAACATTTTTTGCCGCGGCCAGCTCTTGTAACCTCTTTTTTTTGTCGACTTTTTTTTCAACCGCTTGGAGCTGCTGCCGTCCGACATGTGGTCATGGGTACTTTCTCAATAGATAGATTCTTGCCAGGAGTGGGTTTTACCTTCATTTCAAGAGTTACGTTGAAAAATTTGAGTACCTTATTTCCGTACATTATAAGTAAATATTGTAGATAGAATGTTTCTTATAATTTTCACATTATGAGTAAACAAAATTTTTTCGTTGAGCACTTTACCCAAATGTCGGATATTGGATCGTCCATGACTTTTACATAATTTTATGACAAAACTCAGTACCCACAGGGACAAAAATATACGTGTAGATATATTTTAATTTTATACTTTTCATATAAATATAACATATTTTTTCGACAAAATTTATATTCGTTTTATATTTTATTTATAATAGTAATTGCCGCTTTATAAATAATTTATAAATGAGGTACATGTAGAATACATATGGATATATTTTAAATATAGAAAATATACGTAAAATATTATTTGAAATATATTTTTATCTATGTGGGTTCCAAAGCACATTTTTCATTTTCCTATCAACATATTGCACAGCTTTTTTGATATTTGCCGGTAGTTGAAAAATTCCGAGGGTGGGAAACCTTTTGTAAAACAGCAAGTGAATTTTTCGACCTTTTGAAAATTCCTTAGAAGAGGACAAAATTGTGGCTTTTATACGCATGAGAAAAAAAATGTCGTTTCATCCGTTTCATCCGTTACGAAAATGAAACGAACAAAAATGCTGACGAATTGTGAAATGTTATTAGTCGTCTCGTTGGCTTACACCAGGTCTCCCCCCTTGACGAAGTAATCATGGACTCTCCACTATAAATGCTTAATCAAAAACTTTCCTGCGTTACATTTATCTCAAGAACGAGTGAGATGCGAACAATGTTTTCAAACAATTATTGGTATTCAAATGGAGAATATCCTCAGATGAGATGATACAAGAGTGTGGCGCGGAACGATCGATCGTACAAGCGCCCGACACACTCGTGTGAATGATGCCTTCATTGAAAGCTTTTATTTCTCCAACTTTTGGTTCTCTTGTAAATACTGTCATCTTTTCTTTTCCTCAACTTAGTTACTATACTTACTTACTAACTGCTTACTTGTTTTCCTTCTTTAAAATTTATCCTTTTTGGACTGACAATTTTTGCTTTCGACTGAAACTGACCGAAGAAAAAAGAAAATTTAACAATTTTTAATATCAAATTTTGATTCTCATTTAAGTACATATAATTTTGAGTTTTATTTTCAGTTGGTAATTGTGACCAGATAGCAGTTTAGTTTTTAAATCCCGTTTAATTTTGTTGACGTTTGTTTGTCCCCTTCCAAAACGAATGGATGATCGAATGACTGGATGCAATTTGAACTCGAAAGTGCACGCAATTAATGCAACAATGCGTTACAGTTCCAGGAGATCCTCAGGACGTTAAGGCTCGGGCCATCAATTCAACGACCATTCACGTGAGCTGGCAGCCCCCGAAAGTGAAAGACCAAAATGGAGTTATTCTTGGATATCAGGTTCACGTACAAGAAGTTGGTAGCGAGGTGAGCCCGAAACATGCAAACTTTGAAAATCAATATCCTCGGCTTTCTCCTTATTTACACGTGAGCCTGCTTTTCCACAGGGGAAGGATCTGTTGAATGAACCCATCTTGCGCGACGTGAAGCAAAAAGATGCTTCTGAGTTGAACGTAACTGATCTACAGCCAGATACGCAATATTCGGTGCAAGTAGCAGGGCTAACGAGGAAGGGAGACGGGCAGCGTTCGCTGCCGGTTGTCGTGAGGACTCCCGGCGGTGTGCCTAGCAAGCCTTCAATCAATGTCAAGTAAGTTATTCAATTATTAGATCAATATTTTAATTTACACGCAACCGAATTATAATTTACCGAGCCGAGGGAGAGATAGCGCTAAATACCTTTTTATCTTTGCAGGGTGATCGATCGCGATAACCTCACGTTGGAACTAGAATGGAACAAGCCCGATCGAATCTACGGCGATCTTCTCGGTTACAAAATCAAGTACGGCATCAAAAATCAAACGCTCACGGAAAAGATCATCAATAACCCCGAGATCAATACGTACAGGATTACTGACCTGGGTGAACCATCATTTTAATTCCGTCCTTTGTTGTCCCTGATTTAAAGTTCCGATTGTTTCAACCTAAAAAGAATCATATCTAGAAAGAGTCTGAAAAATGAAACCAAAAATTTGAGTTGAAACTCAAATTATCACACAAATTTAGTACTGAAAGAATTTTATAAATATAAAAAATTTAGGTTCTTTCAGTACTAAAAATGGGACACTATTTTTAGATTTGATTTTTTTTGTCTGTCGGAACTATGAACCAGGGTTGTTTAGTTTGTTTGTTCTTTTTTGTTTTAGATCTTTGATGGATATCAATTTTGTGTTTTTGAAATTTAGCACCGCTGGTTTAACTGTTTCTTTATGAATTTTCAGTGGAGAAGGGCGTGTTTTACGAGTTCCGAGTAACGGGTAGAAACAAAGTTGGATACGGCCAGGAAGCGGTATTTTACTGGAGTAGCCCAGAGGGCAAACCCACTGGACCGCCCACCAATTTGTCCTATTATTTTCAAACCCTGGACAGGGTGTGTGTAACATGGGATATGCCTTTGCGCAATCACACTAACGGCAGGATCATCAGATACGACGTGCAGTTTCACAAAAAGGGCGATCAGACGAGAATGCCCGAGCAGAACACCACAAAAACCAAAGCCGTGTTCACAAATCTCGAGGAGAACACCGAGTATGTGTTTCACGTGCGCGCCCACACGTCCCAGGGCGCCGGTCCGTTCTCGGAAAAGATCCTCATTGTAACGGCGAAGGACATCGGTCGGGCGCCCATGGCCGTCCAGGCCGTCGCCACTTCCGATTCCAGCGTCGAGGTCTGGTGGGAACCTGTGCCCAACCGGGGCAAAATCGCCGGGTACCAGATTTTCTACACCGTCACAGCAGTTGAGGACCTGGAGGAGTGGAAGCAGAAGACCATCGAGCTGACCGAGTCGGCCGACCTGACGAATTTGGAAAAATTCACGACCTACGCCATCGCCGTGGCTGCGAAATATAAGAACGACCAGCTGGGAAAACTAAGCGAGACGGTCACTGTCCAGACGAAGCCGGAAGAAGTGCCTTTGAACCTCCAAGCTCCCGATCCGTCGACCCACTCAATGACCCTGTCTTGGACGCAACCCATAAGACTGAACCCCATCAACTACAAGATCTCGTTCGACGCGGTGAAGGAGTTCGTCGACTCGCAGGGCATGACGCAGATACAAATCGTGCCGAGGAAGACGATCATCCTGCCGCCGAACACGCTCGAGACCACGATCAACGACCTGCAGCCGTTCACCACGTACAATGTGAACGTGAGCGCGGTGCCCCAGAACGGACAGTACAGACCGCCCGCTAGGATTACAGTCACCACCCAGATGGCCGCTCCGAAACCCATGGTCAAGCCGGACTTCTATGGCGTGGTCAATGGAGAGGAGATTCAGGTGATCCTGCCAACAGCCTCGGAGGAGTACGGACCGATCTCGCACTATTATCTGATAGTCGTTCCGGCGGACGGCGTTTGGGACCGAAAAAATCCTGACGAGTTTACAGAGAGCATGATCAATGCTAGCAACGGTAAGGATGATGACAACATGCCCTACATCGCTGCCAAATTTCTCCTCAGGGACGTACCGTATACCTTCCATCTGGGCACCGGGGAGATGTACGAGGGCTATAAGAACCGTAAACTCCAGCCTAACAAAAAGTACCGGATATTTGTAAGAGCGGTTGTGGATACACCTAAGAGGGTGAGTTTGAAAATTGTGATGAAGTAGATGGAGAAGAGAAGTTGTGGATTATATTTTGTCTTTTGGTATAGTTAGAACTGACTTGATTGGAATGTTGTAATTTTGTTTTTGTAGCATTTATACACGTCTTCGCCAATGTCCGAACCTTTGTCTCTGGATATGAAAGAGGTACCGCCAGGTGAGCCGCCTCGTCGACCTAATCCAAACGCTCCAGTAGATGGTAGTCCAGATGTGTCCGTCAAAACTTCGGGTCAGGAACCCGGAATGGTGTGGGTTGTCGGTCCTATAATAGCTGCGCTGATGGTCAGCGTGTGTTTGGTTCTACTTTTTGTAATAAAAAAGTAAGTATTTAAATAAGAGAAATGAACAAGAAAGGAAAATGAAATGTTTCTGTTTCAAATATGAAAAACCACCTTTTCCTTTCATAGACGAAGACAACCCTGCAAAGCTCCCGATCAAGCAGCCGTAACTCGTCCCTTAATGGCAGCGGATATTAGTTCCAACCACGCTCCGTCCGATCCGGTGGAAATGCGGCGCATCAACTTCCAGACACCGGGAATGATGTCGCACCCGCCGATTCCAATCAGTGAACTCGGAAATCATATCGAACGCCTCAAAGCAAATGACAATCTCAAGTTCAGCCAGGAGTACGAGTCCATCGAACCGGGCCAGCAGTTCACTTGGGACCATTCCAACATGGAAGTGAACACTTCGAAAAATCGTTACGCCAATGTCATTGCCTACGATCATTCTCGTGTCATCCTCCAGACGATAGACGGCATCCCCGGGTCTGACTACATAAACGCCAACTATTGCGATGGGTATAGGAAACAAAACGCATATGTGGCGACGCAGGGCCCGCTCCAGGAGACGTTCGCCGATTTCTGGAGGATGTGCTGGGAACTTCGCAGCAGTACCATTGTTATGATGACCAAACTGGAGGAACGCACAAGAATCAAGTGCGACCAATACTGGCCTACTCGCGGTTCCGAAACTTATGGACAGATGACCATCACCATCACTGACATTCAGGAGTTGGCTACCTACTGTATAAGAACGTTCCAGGTGATGATCCAGAAAACTACAACAAATTTACAAAATAGTCTTTTTCATCTTCCAATTATCTCTGTCATCATTTTATTTATATTTTGTTTCATTGATGTCAATTTATTATTTATAAAACAATTAAAAATTTTGTACAGTGGCAACGTTTTTTTTTTAAATTTCAAAATTGACTCAACTGCTTCTATTTAAATTGCTTTACTGAACCGTGTACTGAAAATAGAATTAATATTTTCAAACAAAAAAATAACATTTTCAAAACGTTTAAAGATTTTTTTTAATTTTTATAAATTCGGTCATTTTTAGCAGTGTGTCGTGAAATATTGACAATTTTCGATTTATGACTTTATTTTTCTGAATTCATCAGGGATCAAGAATCCCAAATCTGCATCCCTGTTAAAAGAGTCAGTGAAATAGACAGAATTTTATTCATTTTTTTTTCAGAATGTAGATAAATTGTTTACTAGTATTTAAAATCATTTATTCGCGAGTGCCTATTTTTTATTAGTTTCAATATGTTATTCCATTTTGAATCTCAAATAATTGGTTTCTATGAGATTCTTACCCAGATTCTGTAACAATTTATAAGTTTGAAAAGATTTTTTCAACAGGGATATTAGAATACATATCCATATTCTATACATTTTCAAACCACAACCAGATTCAATAATAATTTCGTACATTTTTTCAGGTCTGTCGATCCGGCCACTCGGAGCGACGCGAGATCAAACAACTGCAGTTCACAGCTTGGCCTGACCACGGTGTGCCCGAGCATCCAGCGCCCTTCCTACAGTTCCTACGCCGCGTAAAAACTCTGAACCCTCCGGAGAGTGGGCCGCTGGTGGTGCACTGCAGCGCAGGCGTTGGTCGCACCGGCTGCTTCATCGTCATCGACTCCATGCTCGAGCGCATCCGACACGAGAAGATGATCGACATCTACGGCCACGTGACCTGTCTCCGGGCCCAACGGAACTACATGGTCCAAACGGAGGACCAATATATTTTCATTCACGATGCCCTCCTTGAGGCCGTGATCTGCGGCAACACCGAGGTCCCCGCGCGCAACCTCCACTCGCACATTCAGAAGCTCATGCAGCCCGAGATCGACAACATCACCGGCATGGAGCTCGAGTTCAAGAAACTCTCCAACATCAAGGCCGACTCGACGCGATTCATCTCGGCGAATCTGCCCTGCAACAAGCACAAAAACCGGCTGGTCCACATCCTCCCCTACGAGTGCACCCGAGTTTGTTTGCAACCTCAGCGTAACATCGAGGGCTCGGATTACATCAACGCTAGTCTGATCGACGGGTACCGATACCGGGCTGCTTACATCGCCACCCAGGGCCCGCTCAACGACACCACCGACGACTTCTGGAGGATGCTCTGGGAACACAACTCGACCATCGTCGTCATGCTCACCAAGCTCAAGGAGATGGGCCGAGAAAAATGTCACCAGTACTGGCCGTCCGATCGCTCGATCCGGTACCAATGTTTCGTCGTGGATCCCATCGCGGAGTACAACATGCCTCAGTACATCCTCAGGGAATTCAAGGTTCGTTCCACAATTCGAAATTTGATAAGGTNTTTTTTTTAATATTTGTTTACTCTTGCTAAGTTATTAAAAATGATCGCTCGTAAATGACGGTTTATATTATCGAAAACNTACGACGTTGCATAATTAACAAACCATTTTCGTATGTTATGAATATAATTAACGATATCAAACACTGATTGGCGAATAAATTGAATTAGTACTCGTTAGTTAATCAGTGTTTGACAATAAATTATATGTTTGATTAACAATCGATTCTTATCGCCCAAATATATACCCGCAATTAATGAATTGTAATTTGACGTGCTTATTGAAATAGAACCGTTGGTTTAGATTTGAGCTCACGTCAGCGGTTGTTAATTATGTAAACTTATTATTACCTTTCGTTGTCGTTCTTGTTTTTTTTTTTTTAACGTTTCAAGAATAAATTCACGTGAGACGAACGAATTGATAATGCAAGAAAATATAGTTTGGCATTAATTCGATTAAGTCAATTCGTCAAGCTGTTCGTTTGATCAAGCCTTTGAATTGGGAGGATTGAATGGCAGATTTATCGGTCATAAAATATAGACACAGCAGGGTAACGTTGAATATGAATGCAGGTAACGGACGCACGCGACGGAGCAAGCCGGACGGTGAGGCAGTTCCAATTCATCGACTGGCCCGAGCAGGGTGTCCCGAAGTCCGGGGACGGTTTCATCGATTTCATCGGACAGGTACATAAAACGAAGGAACAATTCGGACAGGATGGACCCATCACTGTGCACTGCAGCGCCGGTGTCGGACGAACAGGTGTTTTCATCACTCTCAGCATTGTTCTTGAGCGCATGCAATATGAAGGGGTGGTCGATATCTTCCAAACTGTCCGAATATTGCGCACGCAACGACCTGCCATGGTTCAAACCGAGGTAAGTTTTCCCCAACAATGAGTTTCAAGTTTGCGTATAACCATGGCATATTGCTATTTCGACCTGTCTTAAGTCAGTTCGAAAGTTCATCTCACTGCGACTAAGTATATTAGTGAGCCAACGGCTCCCGAGCCAATATTTCTTACAGTAATTCTCTGGGAGTTGATAAGTGGGAAAATTTGTAACAAAAATTTATATATATAATAATATAAAAACAAAGGAAGAAATGGAAGTTGTGGAAAAATTGATGGATGGTGGAATTGAATTTTTGCAGGACCAGTACCAGTTTTGTTATCGCGCCAGTTTGGAATACTTGGGCTCGTTCGATCATTACGCCAACTGACAACCAGAAGCTCGCGAGTTAAGGGAACCGGCCAGAGATCGGATCGATCGACCACGCAACCGAGACATGAACGACCGGGCTAAAGTGCGACGTGTGTAAAAAATGAATGCACCAACTTGAGCACACACAGAGACACACCAATAAAGGTCATTCAAAAGCGTATGCTCACTTCGGAGGCCAGCGTTCGGTCAATTGAATAACTTGAACGACCTACGAGTGGCTTAACCGAGCGGAAATAACCACCCGAATAATTGTGCCCCGAGACCAAGTCGAGGTCGAATTTTTGAACGAAAAGTCTGAGTTTCCATTTGATATCATTCCAGCGACCATTGATCACCGTCACTCATTCAACTTATTTTTCCATAAGGTTCTCATTAGTAGACCGTAAGATCTGTTTTGAGTCGCGAACACGAAAAAAAAGTACAAGATTTATTGCAACCGGGTAAACTCTTCCGAAATAAAAGGGGAAGAAAAAAAAGAAGAAGAAGCAAGAATAGGGAACGAAAGTTGTTTCCAATAACTTCGTATCAAGGGAAGAGAAAGCTGCGAGTTTGTTTCGAGTGTTTCGGTCGAACTTGAAGCTTTGTTCTTATCAATTTTGGATGACTTTACTTGGCGAATCGAATTATTTATCGTTTCTTTATGAAGAAACTGAGCGAATCGTATAAACAATCGTAAATTGTAAGTATTAACGAGGACTTGCGTAACTTGATCGGTTCGAGTTTAAGGGACATATCTAAGCGCCTATTTAGCAATATTTCGTATGTCAAGAACGTTGTTTTTAGTGATTATAATTTTTTTTTGGAAAAACGATTTTATCTAAACGCTCGGGATGATTCTTTTTTTTTTTTAATTTGAATTACAATTAGGAGATGAAACAAGGAAACGCGAGGTAGATAACTTATTTGCGGGCTCAGATTGCCAGTTCCACCCTCACCCCCTGTTTGTCAGTAAGGAATCGCCGTTGAAAAATCGTCCCGCGATCGAGCGTGATCGCGCCGAATGTTTTCGTTCGTACAAATCGCGCACCGTAATGATGAAACTTTATAACGCGCTCTCGAGAGTTCCAAACAAAACGACATAGATTTTAAGCGAAACGTAATGAGATTCTTCAGCTCACTGACAAGAAAATTGCCATACTGCCAAATCGACAATTACCTATTACACACGATAGTGATCTTTCTCAATACGGAGCCGTAATTTTATTTAGACTAAGCGACCGTTGTGAACAGCAAAAGAAGAAAAAACAAAACTTGAGCGTTAGAAAGATTGTGAATGAATGAGAGGTATCGGTGCCTACATCGTATCCAAGGTGCGTCACTTTCATAGAACAAAGACAGAAAAAGTGTGAGAACCAAATAAAGAAAGAAAGAAACGAATGAACCAGCTAATCATTGATTGTTGTCTTGGATCCTCGGCATTCGCGTGTACAAAGCTACAAAAATTAATGACTAATTTATCGTGTTAGTTGCCGCGGTTTTTGGTTCATTTGAAAATATAAGTTTTAATATCAATTGTACAAAATGTATAACCGTGCTGAATTCGAACGTAAAATTTGTTTGCCGTATGTCCAATTACTGATAATAAAGTCAGTAATTTCGTATGAATTCGTTTCATAAATCTGGTTAAAATAATTATAACCAAGCCGATAAGCTTCGGATTCATTTTGTTTAATAATAAATTACATACGTTGAGCAATGTCCGATTGAATTCGAAATTAATAATGAATTTTGTATAATCAAATTATAATAAATCGACGAGTCAGTATTATAAATTGTCTAGTCGGTTGTAAAAAATTCCGGTAATGTTCGTTCGTTATGCTAATTGAATGGAAAAATAAAATACATATCAGAACGTATTGATTTATGAAAACACCTTTGTACTTAAATGAAACGTTAGTCTTTCAATACTGTTTTCAAGTGGGACGTGTAACTGTTTTTCAAAATATTTTTCAAATGATCGTTAAATCGCTAAAGACAATAAAACTACAAACGATTTTCATTTTCATTGATTTTGTGTGTAAAGTATAGAGCGCTGAAAGTAAAACTTTGATGCGAATTTTTAATTCATTGAGTTTCGTTCAAAATTATTAGACACTTGTGACGTTTTTAGCTAATCAGTTTATCGTTCGTATTGTTATTTATGATTTTTCAATGAATAAAAAATAAGGTAGTATACGAGATAATTATATAGTGAAGCAACGTTGATCGTGTGAACAAAATGAATTATAATGAATAGTTGTAAACTATTGTCACCTATCCCATGTCAATAATGCATCGCATTTTATAGCACCATCATCTCTCCACAAGCGAATCGAGGTCCAAGAAACTTCACAAACTGTAAATAATAGTTCCCCATGTCATTAACAGCAATCATATTATATATAGACATACACGCAAGAATAAATTAAGAAATGATATTCGTCTCGTTTCTCAAAGTTGCGGGATTCATTTTTCATCTTTGTATTTTAACTTTTTCTATTACTTAAGTGACATTCAACTTGGTACTTTTTCAAACTGAAACTTAACTCTATTACAAAGTGAATATCAACTTTTTTTAATTATACAATGAAATTTTTGATATGTGATTATTGTAAGATACTTTTTTCAAAGGTCTTTATTCCATGAATTGTTTTTGTATTTACAACGTAAAAAGTTAGTTGTTTCTCATCGAGTGTTATCTGATTGATTGTTAAATGATACGTTTTTCTCGAAGACCTGGGTGCATTTAATTATATACAGTTGTATCCGTTTTATTGTACGGATTACATTTACTTACAAACTTTCTTGAACGGCTGCTAAGGACGATTTTTGATATAATTGTACACTTATTAGATTAATTTAAGTTTAGTTTTTTGTATCGTTTTCTTATTTATTATTAGACTGGCTAATCTTAACAGTACTGAACAAAACCACGCGGGCGTTCGTTTGGTTGATGTAGATTCGAAAAAGCAACTATACAATGTAAATAATGAATATATATGTACGCATTTATTAAAATGATCAACTCTCAAAAGTAAAATGATACGTCACGGCTAAATGCAGTTCAACCGAAGAACATTCCATTTAAATTTTAAACAAGATCAATTTTATGATCGCCATTGAAATTGAATCACGAAATCAAAGGACTCGATCAGTATCAATAAAAGCTGCGTTTGTCCATGACGTATTGTTTTAAATTAAATAATGTACAAAAATATGTCGAAAGTCACTGTCACCTATGTTAAGTTGACTGCAAATTTTAAAACCGAGATTTCCTCCCCCCGAAAAACAAAGTTGAATGTGATTTATAAAATGAGTGTATCAAAATATTATAATAAATTCCGAAACGGAAAATCGCGCGATAAAAATGTATCGAAACCATTTAATCTTTCGCAAAAAAAATGGAGTGAAGGTCGTAAAGATTTCACCTGATATAATATAAAGCACAGCTTAAAAAAAACAAAAAAAAACAAAAACAAATAAAATAAAAATATTATCATATGTGTAGATGATGCATTTTTGTGGATGTGCGACACTTTTCAAACAACAGTTAAATGAAACGGAAATTTGTACAAAATGTTTTAGACTTAATGTGAATAGTGTATATTTAGAGAGCAAAACATTTTTGTGTGTTTAATGAAAAACTGACATTTATGAGAAGACAATAAAAAATGAGAAAGAATATTTATTCCATAATTAATCAGACGTTTTTGATTGAAGGCTTTTACTTTGATTGATCTTTGCTTGGTATTGAAAAATTGAACATTCCGATTCCTCTGTGAACCTCAGCGTCAGATATGTTCATCGGTAACCGAAACGCATCAACGTAAAATTGTATTTAAATGTCATGTTGTAAATATGAAAACAGTACTGACTTTCGACATATTTGTAATTTTATAACTCTCAAGTACTACTGCTGAACGATGAGTTTATACTCCGCAAATCCCGCAGCGTATAATTTTACTTGTAAGCGATTTTTCACTTTTTTATAGTACACTTTACAATAACTAAGTATTGTTTAACGATGTAGAGTGCAGCTGATGAAAAAATAATTTCGTTGGTACTTTCAAAGCACGAGAACGACTCCTGAAGGTTTTCGAAATGTTTTTGACGTTTACAACTTTTTTTTTACCTTCAAATTAACGATTTAGCAGGCATGAATGTAGGCAAGACCGCGGTGTGTTATCTCTGTCAAAAATATTTCGAAAATCTGTAATGAAAAAAAAAAAACATTTTGTATTGCATTACCTATTATAACGTTAATAATAAGAATAAATTGAACATTCAGTCAACATCAATTTCATTTTCATTTTGTCCAAGATTGTTAAACGCGAAGGTCTATACTCGCGGACGAACACAAATTCCTACAGGTTTTGTACGACTGCTTGAAAAGACATCGAAATGATCAATTTAACAATTCGGATGTACAAACACAAAACGGCGTCAAATTGATTATATCATAGAATGCCAGATGCATTTACAAGTCCAAAATACGTCTGAGCGGGTCGTAACAATGTTGAAGTTCGCTTAATTTTACAATTATTTATTTAAAGACTTTGCGTTGCGTCTGTTATTTAAATTGGATAAAGTGTACGGTTTGTAAAAAGTACGGTTTGTTGTATTCTTGTCAAAAGACTTGAACATCTGATGGAATTTCAACGTCTTTCGCTGCTTTCAGCTCAACGCAATAAAATTAGAGATTGTTTGTACATGCATCATCACAGAACAAAACTTGCAAATTGTCAAATATAATTGTAGTAACAAAATACGACATTCATGGGAAAATAACGCAAACAAAATTATGCTGAAATAATGAAATATTAAATACCGTTGAGAGAATGGGAAATTATTTTGTGATACTTCTTGCCAGGAAGAATACAACAGGCTAAGGCAGGAATAATAAATACAATGTTATTCATTAATTATTATTAAAGGGAAAAGAAGATAATGTGTAATAGGAGTCTGTTGACAAAATAAAAATACCATGTACATTATGTATTGCCGGATGGCACCAATAAAATAGTGACTAACGTAAGAAAAATGTTGTTTTTCATTTTCACTCCAACCAGTGATTATTTCAAGTCAATAATTTCGTTGATTCGATTGATATGACGGTTTCATTATTTTTATTGGACAATACTGTATACAATATTTTGTACAATTCTTACGACAATAATTCAATACGAAAATTAATATAAATATCACATCTGGGCAAAAACAAACATCATTTAAATTATACTAGAGCCTTGACTTTGATTTGGCGTTGCTGGTTTGTTGACCATCATTGTTGTGACCTAAAAAATATCGTTTCCGTTAGAAATTTATCCAATTCATCAGTGTTTAACTTTCTTTGCAATCATCTTTTACATCTTTGTTATAAATTTGTACTTACATTCTGTATGACTTGTTTTCTCAAAAAGTCACTAGTTGCAGACGTGATATTTTTGTCTCCTCCCATTTTACATTTGAAATATCCATAAAGGTTGGCGCCGTTCAAAGTCAGTGCAATACACACAACCAAAAGCCATTTGAATTTCAATCCCAACAACGCAGCGAAGAAGAAGAGTACCCACATGATCGGCGACAAAATGAGTCCCAACCAAAAGATTCTTGATTCCGATGGATTTATTCGGTTCTGTGGAGTACCCTGCAACACGGGTCGCTTAATAGAAGATAATCTTGACAGTTAGTTTGTAAAATGAAACTGTCAATAAACGAGTTTTATGCTCACAGTAGCCTAATTACAAATATTAAAATATTAAGTATTCATAAATTTAATTACACCTTGAAAAATAAAACTCAAGGACAAGAGATATGAAAGTTAGGAACCTTGACAAAATGTACCTCGTTAGATCTTGATACATAAAACCAATAACTGTGACGTTTAAGACGCCCTTTTTTTCATTTCGGAACACGTTATTACAACCGAACAACAGTTTTTACTCGATGGATGAAAAATAATTATGACAATAAAAGAAATAAAGATGAAATTTTTGTAACCTTTCGTGATTCAAAGACCCAGTGACTTTTTCCGTCATCGTCCACGTAGTTCCACCATCGAAGTCCTACCATCAGTCTTCCAGTAATATTTTTTTACAGTCCAAAAGTCCATTGATAATAAAAGCACGACTGTCACAAAACTTGCTATAAAACTAGCAGAAAACCATCCACAAAACATGTACACTACTATCGCTGTGACTCTGAACAGAAGGTGAAAGAGGGTGACGTAAGGATGCCTGCAATAAAAATGTTTCGTCAAATTAGTTTTTCCATTTCAACTTGGAAATGTGTATTCTTCAATAAATATAAGATTGTCCGTAACATTTTGTCCCTTTAAAAACTAATAATTTTCCAATCTCTCTATTCAGAGGACGTGCAATCACGATTGACAACAAATTAAAAAAGTTTCGGCATGAAAGTTTCAAGTGACTCATGAATAATCATTTAAATGTACTTACTTGAGTCTATTACTCTGCTCCGCATCCTCCTCTCCAAAAGCAATCGTATCATCATCCATTAATAATGGCACCTAAGAAAATAACAATAAAAAGATAATTATATCGGTCAAATGAATTTTCATTGGAAATCAATTTTGTAACAACAAACAAACTTTTCAAATTAACGTAAACTTTGAGTTTTAATCAAAGTAAACAATCATCCGAACTGAACAAAACAAGCGTTATGATTGTTCGATTATAATTTTTGTTTGAATGAAAAACAAAAACATCAATTATTAGTTTTGACACAAGAAATCGTATTGACAACTAATGAGCAGTTCGAATTTTGAGGTTATGTTTACCAATACAACAACGAAGATAACAATCGAGCAGGAAGAGGAAATTAATTGAACGAAATTCAACGAATCAACGCGCGACAACCTCAAAATACAAGTTCCCACATTTATATATCTTGAGGTCAATAATTGTTATTACTTTTGAAGGACAGCCAGCGACGTCGTGCAGTGACGTGTGTACAAACACACGTACGTGTCAAAAAAAGCATGCAACTAATCAGAAGCAACTTCAGAGCGCTTCACGTCAGAATGACGGAACGGATAAAAAAATGAACGATCGTTTGATAATCGATAATGGGTTTTTTATCATGCCTAAATGGACAAAATTAGGTTAGGAGGCAAATAAGGCTATAACACCTGACAATCAGACTTGAAATCGCACTGACATCGACGACGAGTAACATACCGAGGCGGACGCCATTTTTCTGATCAGCGCAAACTTGAAAAAATCGGAGACAATTGTTTTTGTTCTTTTCTGATTGACAAATAATCCTCAACCGTTGAAACGACAAACGTTGTGTGACAAACAAAGCCGTCACGTCAACATTGTTGTTTGGTGTTTAATCAAACAATGGCGTTTCTTTTTTTGGTGCAAATAAAATTGTCAACTTACACACTTAACCTCGAAGCGACGTCTGTACTGTCGCACAGTCAACAGTGACGTAACAACAGCAGGGGCAGGCCCATCAGTAGCTATTTACTTTACCGAGTTTTATTTGACAGTTCGAAGTATCACTGCAAAACAAACAATTACAATCACGTTACGTTGACAAGTCGCAATTTAAAAAAATGATTTCGCATTTTTATTATCGTTCCAAGCGGTAAGTTAATTATGCAATCGACTTCTTTTTAATTCGTGTCATAAAAAATCTTAGTTTTTGTAATTTTTTTTGTCAAACCAATTTGTCATGTGATTTTGTTTTCATTTAATTTTGAAAACTCTGAAACTTTTTTGACAATGTCAACAAAATATTTATATCTATAAATGTTTTATAAACAATATATTTTTATTGAAAATAGATATTCTATTTATTTCAAATAGATATTTTATTTATTTTATAAATAAAAATATATTTACCAACACGTGTACATTTGTTGTTACTTTTTATATGACTTGATTTCTTTGAGAATAATGATTTGATAGCATTATCATGAATCGAATCATTTTTCATATAAATCATTGTATTATCTTGCACAAATACATGAATCATTCTTTGTCTTAACTATGATTAATGAATGTACATATTTTCAAAAAAACATTTCCCTTTTCTGATAAAACGCAATCGGAGTGATAGAAAAACATATACAATTGTAAACAATCATAACGATCTTTGACGATCGCAAAACTTGTATGTAATAATTTCACATGTTGATGAAATAGAAATCAATAGGAAATTTTTGGGTTGTGATCACTGACTTGACATTTCGCTCAGGGCCAGTTTAAAAAGTTGTTCTTGAAGAATTGATTAATAAATATACATGATACTGTTTTTCTTTTCACAGATATCAGGGCAACAAAGGTTCAACCTCATATCTCTGACGAGAACATTATGCACTTGCAGAGACAACACAAGTTGCAGACACATTATGGTTCATCATAATAATTGGATAATGCTTGCAAGAGATCCTTCGCAAGATCAAATAATGATCTTTAAATACCAATTTCCAATGGAAATTAATTTGATCTAAATCCTAAACGGGGATTACCATGAGCAAAAAATGAAAATAACAACCCAATGTGAAGAAACACAATTTATTCGTAATTAAAAAATTTCATGGGAATACAAATTTTGATGACTTGAATATTATTAAACGAACAAATTAAAGGTTCATAAATTACTTATCAATAAATTGAATGGTTTATCAATATTTATTAATTTGGAGAACTTTCAATTTAGCCAATTCATCAACTTTTGAGTTTTAAATCAAAGTTTGAACTCAAGCTTTGAGAAAAGAAAAATTAACAAATGAACAAAAAAATTCAATAGCTGCAAGGAGTTACTTTTTCATATGAGAATTTGATTTTTCTTTCAATTTCACAAAACCAAAACAACAATGCTTGTACCTTTTAATTTTTCATACAGTTTGAGTTTATTGAAAAGAGTTTATGAGAAATAAGAACATCAACTAATTCTTTTGACTTTGATTCATTTCATTTTACAATTACAATAAATAATATTTTTTAATTTATAATTTTGTGATGTTAAGAGCAGGTCTTCTGGATGGAACTATACGACACTGAGTTACTCTGCGGTGCGACGTTAGCCAGGGACCGTTTTCGCGGCACTTGTAGGAACGCGCGTGTGCATGGCAAAGACGAAAACAGAGCCGACGACACTCGTGGACAGGGAAACAGGTTATCAACCTCGCCTTCCCTTGGGCGATAACGGTATCGCTGGACATAGTGCTTTGGGGACCGGCGAGTTTGATTTTCAGCGCTTCCTCGTCCGCCCACGCCGGGTCCATTTTTAATTTCGACCGCTGCGATGAGCCGTGAGGGTGCAGTTGCGACGAGCACGACCAAGCGATGTTGAACGAGCGACAAAAATTGACGGCGACTGGCAGCAGCGGTGCCGATCCGAGCAGCGAATTCTGGAAGTGGTAGTGCGGCGCTCTTCATATAGTGTATGTACAAATAAAGGGGACTGAGTGCTCGACTGGGCAACGAGACTTCGCAAACCAGTTTCGCCTGATTGATGCTCGACGAAGGGTTTCTGCCGCGAGTTGACAAACACGAGCACGCAACATGATCGAAGGATGCTCGCCGATTTGGCAGGCGCTCCTGGGCACCCTTTTGACCTGGGGGCTCACCGCCGCCGGCGCTGCCCTTGTCGTGGTCATCCGCGGCAAACAGGTCAGTTTCCGCGACCCCTCAATCATCTTTCATTTGCGCTCCGGCTCTCATCATTTTGTATCTGTTCTGCCTTCGACTCGTCAATTTAAAAGAGACTCGTCTTATCATTGCACTTACTTCTAACTCGTTGAAAATGCGCTTTCAAAGAATTATCATTCCGTCACAATCGAATGTCATTTCAATGTTTCAGTTTCATTCTGTTATACACAATTTTTTTTATATCGCTATTGTACATTTGAAGCGCTTGTATTTTAAGTTATATCAGCCTTAGATAATCTTTGCACATCAAAAGTTCATCACTTTTTATTTCAAGTTGTAATATTATACCGACTTTGGAAACTAAAATTAAAAAAAATTTATTTGCGAATGAATGTAATTTCTTTTTTTTTTTCTTTTTTGAGGTTTTGATTTATGGCCATGTGTAAATGTGCAAACTGGTAATTACAAACTCTAAACTTTTCATTTCAACCCAAAACTGAGAAAATACGAATGAATAAATCCACGTGAAACCTTGCAAAATATTCGCAAAGTTGGTTTGATAAGATACAAATCAAAATATTAAAAACAACTTTTTTGCAAAATTTTGTATCGTTAAATGTCACAGTTTTAAAAGTATATTCTATATCTATGAGAAGTAAAACATTTCAATGAAAGAAAACATTTGCCGAAAGCTGTTCCGTTCGTTTCCGACAATTTCAATGATATTGAAAACTGCACTGTTGACTACAATTATTTGTTATTATGAATGTCAAGATAACCATCATATATCCATCGCTGATAACTGAAACACGCGCCTACACTCCTTGTAAACTTTTTCGTTTCAAATTTAAACTCATACGATTAATTCGTGATTACATAATTAAAGGAAAGATAAATCAGAATTAATAAACAAATTTATGAAATTAAAGTTGTTCCTTCGTGTCAAAAGTGTACAGAATGAAATGAAAATTTTCATCGTTTTCTTTTTGAGATAATCAAATTTCGATTTTTGTTTTCTATGCCCTCAATCATTTGAGCTGTTTAATTAATGCCTATTATTCGCTTTTACAGAGGAAGCTCCTGGATATAAGCTTGGGATTCGCGGCTGGCGTGATGATTGCTGCAAGTTACTGGTCTCTGCTGGCACCTGCCATTGAAATGGCCACACAAAGCAAAGTGTACGGTGCCGATGGCGAATACGCATTTATCCCAGTCGCCATTGGATTTTTAATAGGAGCGGCATTTGTTTACGGAACGGATTTGTTGATATCATCGCTTGGCATTCAGTCCCCCAACGTACTTTTAGCCATGCAATCAGTTGGTACGAAAAACAGAAGCACGATCCTTGCAAAACTAAAGAGTGACGAAGACGTAGATGATAACCATGATTTTAGCGAAACACAAATTTCCGGACGCAAAATGTACACTAGCGTTGGTTAGTCCTATCGGATCAATTCGTTATGATATTTTGTATAACAAAACAGTTAATTGAAAGCAACAAAAATCTGTAGCCTTTGAAAATAGGATCAGTTTCACTTGATACAAATGTTTTATTCATACACTTTGTTGTCTACTGGCGATCTTCTGAAGCGATATCACGAGTACTGTCCATTTTTATCGATTACAAACATTTGATTCAATTATTTTGATGCAATATGAAATTGCTTTTTGAAGCTCTGTCTATGGGGTATAATTTTGTATCTCTCCTATCATAAATATTTTGCATTCTGTTTAAAAGTTGTCTTTGCTGAATGATGTACTGCGACAGTTAGTGAAAAATGAATTTAATTTTGACTTGAATTAATGAAAGAGGTGGCTCGTCATATCGTATCAATCACTTACAGTCATATACTTTATACAACAAAAATGAAAACGACCTGATTTTATTGCTCTAACGTTCTGACTATTATTCAATCGAGTGTCAAAAATAATTAAGTTTTCAGTTCTCAAGACAAAGACAAAGATGTTCATACAAATTTTTATTTGCTCATTTGTTTGTTTATGTGACTGACTCATTAACTTTTTGTTTCTTCGAAGTAATATTAATTATTGAAAGTTGATCAAAAAAGTTATTCAAAATTGAGCAGTAATATACAAGGCTTCTTTTTGTTTCACAAATTCCACTAAAACATAATGAATGTTTTGTTACCAAATGAAGGTTTCATTTTTTTTTTCTCTTACAATTTTAACTAACTGTTCAATTAGATTAGAAACCTAATAATTCATCAGCGTATATTAACGACAAAAAGTTTGATTCTATTAATTATGACAAGGACTTTTTGTTCGCATTTTTACAGTCTACTTAATTAAAGTAACAGCGATTTTCTTGTGCCTGCAAAAAACATTACGATCATAATATACAATACATTAACATTAACAATTAATTTTAGCTTCGAACACAAGCTTTTTCATTTGCTGAAAATACTTTTTGAAATAATAACCCAAAGTTGTTATTTATCATTGACATGGTTTAATGCACATTACACACTGTGATGCTTCAATAACGCTTTTCGTTTCATGACAGTATGCTTGCAGTAGTACTGAAAGCATTACCGAAAAAAAACTCGTCTTTCTTTTGCAGTTTTACCCAAGTGTTATTTCACATAATTTTTAAAACTGATCTTATAGTTCTTGTCTACAGCTGTTTGTAAAGTCGAAGATAAAAGTTACAACGACGTTAGCTGATGTCACACTTGTTTGGTGAAATGTATCACAGCATGCGTGTGACGTATGAAACTCATTCATTTTTTTGGGTGTGAGGTACAAATTGGACGGTTTCATTACACGTCAGCTTGGCGTTGTTGAATGTTTCCAGGTTTTTACGAACAAAATAGCAGGAGGAGGCAGAACAAAGGTTCCGCGAGGACGCCCGAAAGTGTCGAAGTTAGCACTGTTTATGAGGACACAGACGCCGAGGCAAAGAATAATCAGTGGAAGCGAATCTTGCTGCTCGTTGTTGCAATTACAGTAAGAGTTATTGTGTTTCGCAAAATTAGCTCCAGTTATTGTTATTAGTGGCTGTATCGGTTAATTGTTTATTTTATGTTTTAGGTGCACAATATTCCTGAAGGCCTTGCTGTCGGGGTCGGCTTTGGAGCGATTGGAAGCAGCGCCTCGGCTACTTTCGAAAACGCAAGGTAATGTATATAAATTTTATTATCCCGACGAATTTGCGAAGTTGACGAGCACCAGTTATAATCATATGCAAATTCAAGCTCGTAAAATATGTAGGCGACTATAGAATATGCATGCTGGTGGGAAATAAGATCATCAGAATTCAGCATCTATCCCTTCTTTTTTTTATTTTTTTCTTATTATTTTTATAAACAGTTCAAGTTGGTTTGTATAACG
Organism: Trissolcus basalis; assembly: GCA_025266255.1. Lineage (NCBI taxonomy): Eukaryota > Metazoa > Arthropoda > Insecta > Hymenoptera > Scelionidae > Trissolcus > Trissolcus basalis. Next base: position 24,687 of record JAAMPD010000302.1, on the reverse strand, counting down.
CAGATGGACTAATGAAAATATACAATTTTTTCAGTCAGATAAATACAACTTTGTGTGTTATATTTTATTAACGTATTTCATTTTTTGTTTATGTTTTCTTTGAGTTTCATCGTTATGTTGAAATGTTGAACATTGAGTCTGGTTGTATGTGTAGTGGTCACTCTCAAAGACCTAAGCCCTTCAAGTTGTTTAACATAACGTAATTACTTCTTAGCTGTGGCAGGTTGAGAACGAAACAACCACTATCCAATGTTTTGATATGACAAAATAATGCGCATTTGTAAAGTATATAATCAATATAATTTATTATTCATCACATTATTAAATCAAGGGGAACCCCGGTGATGAAACTAGATATATGATAAGGAGGACCACTTGTGTGGTTTGGGGCGAGGTGAGAAAGCATATCTTTCCTATGCTCAAGGTGACAAGATGAAGACTTTTTAAAGCGTATAATTTACAGCTCTGAAATTTGACTACGAATTATTTAGTGTAAATCCAGTGAAAATGCAAAGTAGGAGATTAAGTGACTAATGTCAAAAAACCATATTGGGTAAGTACAAATAATCATAACCATTTTTGTTTTACTTTCTAATTTATCAAAAGGCATTTACTACATTTCCAAAGGCAAAACATTTTTGAAACAACTCGAACGTCGTTTTTCTTCCAGAAGCCTCTCATGCCAGGACCAAGGATATTTACAAATGACAAATTTCCTGTCAGCCTTCGATGTCTCTTTTATATCCCCGCTAAAAATTGAGCACCAAAAAGAATTTCAGTCTTTTGATCAAAAGATAACGTAGGAGAAGCGGCTGAAAAATAAAAAAACATAAAAATTCTTCGCTCCAGTGATTTAAATAAAGTTGTCTTGTGTTTGCATTTACAAATAGAATTTCTTCTTTTGTTACTACTTCTTTTTCTTTTCGTACATTTATTTTCGCAAAAGTTTAATTTCATTTTTCTTTTGTAGGTAAAGTAAACTGCTGGGGATCGATTGCGAAACGTACGATTGCGAAAATCGAATTCTGCATTAGTGATGAAGAAAAGTGACGCTCGATGGTTTAACTTTGGTTCGTAAGATGGTGCTGTTTGGTCGAATGAAATACCTCCGAGTGTCCGAGGACGGGTCGTGGTAGGAGGTCTCTATGAATGAGTTCCATGGTGGTCGCAGCGGCGGCTATCCGGAGGCAAAGTTTATTGGCAGCGGTCGGGGACGGGAGAGAGGCAGAGGGCACGTGTGGCCCTGGAATCCAATGAGCCCTAGGCGCCGCGCATTCCATCCCTCCCACTGTTACTTCACAGACCTATCTTCGAACTTACTTTCTTTAACGCTTATTTAGCTTTCAAGCACGGTCACACATTGCCTGCATAACCAGCCTTCGTATACATCAAACCAACCTTTATAAATGATTTTGTACAAACAAAAATGCCGGCGCAAAATTTAGAAAGACAAAATAATTTTTAAAAATGTTAAGGAACGAAATAAAAAGAAGAAAACGTGAGAATGGAAATCTGATTTCCATTCTCACTATAAATTCAACTCTTTAAGAACCAGGCGTTTCTTGCAAAGACGAGTTTTTTAATTAAGACGCCGGACGTTCTTTTTCTTTCTTTTTTTTTGTCGTAGGTCCTTTTTTGGGTCCTGATTTGTAGAGCGGACCTAGTCATAATCAGAATAAACGGTGCATTTAATTTTTATATCCGGGGTAGGTAGAGCCAAAGGGTCACCACTCAACTCGTTTCTGTGGCATAGTCCTGTGGCGCCACCTTGATCGAGACACATGCCTGATGGAGTGATTCTTGGAATCGGCCCTTCTTTCCGCTGCTTTATTAGGACAGCGAGAATATAAAGGGAACCAAAATTCGATCGAAAAGGTAGTTGAAGAATTTCATTTAAAAACCAACCGTTCCCCCTCCATTCGACGGCTTTTTTTCGAAATGACTCAATTGATCTTTCTTCTCATTGGCTCTTCCACGAATATTTTCATCTTTCCTCTTTGTCCTCTTACGAACAAAAATTAGAACCCTGAAAAGAAAAGAAAAAAAAAAAAGAAACAGAAAGTCGCCTTCGAAAAATCGCGAGTCGCTCTATTTTTGAAACGAAGAGGCTCCGCGTCTCGTTCACCAAACGAGTGATAACGAATTAAAGTGTGAACGGCCAATTAAAATTTCTCTCGCGATAAGTCGCCTTAAGCCTGATTCGTAGCCGGCGATCTATTTTAAGCTCGTTTTACGCAATAAAGCGCACCTCCATTCTTAAATGACTTTTCAGCCTTCGGCTACGAGCTGAACTCAACATGCCTCAATAATCATCGTCACCGCTTCGGTTGTCGTTTATCAATTCATCATTCAACAAACTTTTTTCTCTTCTCGCGGACAGACATTCCTGAGAATTGCAATCTCTCAGGCCTCACGAGGTTACGTCATCCCTGAAATTTGTGCACCTCAAAAACAATAAAGAAAAAAACAAAAAACAAAAAAAAAAGAAACAATAAAAAGTTTAAAGAAGTCTGGTTGAACGTCCGGTGGGCACAATTGGGGGATGCGTGATGGAGTCGAAAAAAGCAATGTCCAAGCACGATAAAATATGTATGGGAAATGATAATCTAGTGGCGCAGAGTGGCTGGTACTACCTGTGCGCCGAGACTTGATCCTTCTCTCCGGTTCTTTCGCGCTGTTTGCGTGACGTAGTCGGTTGAGCAATCGTACCTAACTTAACTTCAGATGAGCCGACTCCGTTCGGCATTCCAACGCTTTCAAATGACGCCTCTCGGCTCAAGTTCGAAACAAACGCCTGGCTTCAAATAAAGGCGAATAAAAATTTGCGGCGAAAGGCGAGGAGAGAAACAAACGGATCGGTCAGGGAATTGGGGGAGGGGGGGGCAGTGGTAACCTCGTTGGAAGGATTTACAATTAGTGTATGGGCCTTTTTGTGTTTGCTTACCGCTCGCAAGATGCAAATGCGGGGTAAAGACTCCCGGGAGACGCGGTCCCACCACCACGTTTCCAGCTCGTAATTCCAGCCAGAGGGGAAATTGAATTAGGGTCACTGAATGATGGCGAATTTCCGCTTTTGCCGAGCACTTTAACACTTGAACTTGACGCTGACTCGGGTGCTCGGCGTGGTTCTCTATAAATTGTCGTTTCGTCAAGTACGTGCATCTTTCAATCGCTACGTCGTCTGGATGGAAAAGGTGCGAATCCACCAAGACCCGGCACGCCTCTACCATTGAGCTCCCCAAGCATCGTCAGACGTTATGACGTGCAAACGTTGAGTTTGCATTGCGAACTCATATTCCGAAACTATAAATGGAATAAGTACACCTGGTAACATGTGTGCGGTACCGCTAGGTTCATCCGAGTTAATGGCTCGACGATAAAATTATTTTCCACACCACCTCTCACAGTGTTGGTTTTTCTACCGATCCCTCGAGCTTCGATGCTCCAACTGACTTTTGGTCCAACTTGAAAATTCATCTCGTTCCCACTGCTCGACCCATCGTTCAATTTTGCAATTATACAAAACATTTTCAAAAATTTATGCAAAACTGTAATTCAGTAATGTTTGATTATTATTATTATTTTTTTTTTACATTGCAACTTGCAATTGGGATCTAGATTGCTGAAGAATGGAGGAGAAAAATTGATTCGAAAGTGTTCTAGCTAGCGATTTAAAAATAGGATACAGCTGTTTAGTGTTGAATAAATAATAAGTGTCTTTGCGCGTACATTCGCAGAGCCACGTCGCCACCGTCGATATACACGGATGGAAAAAAAGGCGAATCTGCATCTGTTGGTGAAGGATGGCGTGTAGAAGTGTCGAGCGGCTTGGCAACATCGGTCGGTGATATGGGTTATCATTCATCCGTTACACACATTCGTTCACGTCAGCGTGTACGCACACCGTCACATGGGACTTCGTTTGTTCTATCGCGTTAGGCGCTTCCTTCCCGCCCTTCCTCTCTCTACCTCTCGCAACTCGCCTCGCTAAGTCTCCGATGTGTTTGACCCGCACTGTTGCCCGACGGCTCTGAATGGGCTGCTTTGCATAGAAGGGAAAATCGCTGACAATGTTAGAATTTTTGCCGAGTTTATTTGAATACGTTTTCGCCGGTCCGATGGCGTTGCATCAAACCTTCCTCGAGGATCAAAATTCTTATGATGGAAAACTCTTCTTCTTCAACAACCTCGAGGAAATATTGAACACAAGTAATAAAATAAACGGCTGCATCCATGTGTTGATTTTTATTCGGTTTGAAATTATCGTCTCCGGTGAACCAGATTGGATGAATACAAATTTCTGTACCAGTGATGAATCAATAAATTTATATCAATGGGAACAAATTACAATTATGTACATCCTTCAAGTGAGCATCAGTTTGGACGAAATATGGAACAGCAAGTCTGTTCTGTGAAGTATAAAGATTTAGCATAATGCTCTTCAAATGAATATTGCAATTTTGTCGAATTATATTCGCACACTCATTACAACTTGTATATACAATTTTAAAATTGTAGATTCTGTAAATTAGTAGAATTTTTATATTTCTTTAAAATTTCTCACCGAAGGGAAAAAATTCTATTAAATATAATAATTTGATATATAATAATATTATAATATCAAATTTATAATAATAATATTCATAAATGAAAATTTATTGACACTTACAAGTTTTGATGCATGAGCATAAAAAATAACTAAATTAATATTAATTTTTAATGTTCCTCCATCAAAATTTATTCGTAAAAAATTATTGAAACTTACAGCAACCTTTGATGAATGAACATGAAAAATTAATATAAGTTTAGTAATGTTTTATGCTTATTCGTCAAAGATTACTGTAAGTTTCAATATTTTTTCTCGAATTTCAGATTTGTCCCCCATATACTAAACAGTTCAATTAATTTTGATAGAATTTTTTCTCCATGTACACTATACAGTTCAGAAAATGTTTGATATAATTTTAACTTTTTTTTCATTATGAAAACAGCCTTGCTGTTCTATATTTTTATTTCCACTTTTTTATTCTAGAAAACGAAAGAATTTAGAGAAAGAAAGAGAGAGAGAAAAAGAACTGGGCTTTATTTGTTCTGCGTGGGCACTCGTGTGGTAATGACGGTGTAAGGTGTTAGAGTAGTGGGCAGACGTAAAAATGCGCTTCCCCGGTCGTTGAGGAAGTTAATGATTGAATTGGTAATAGCGAGGTCGCGGTGGTGTACGATTTTGTACTCGCGTCGATCGGTTGTTCTTTTGTACGGTGGCTGCTGGCCTGTACCCTAGCGCAAAGTCTATTCCTGAAATAGCTCTCTCACGTTGACTCGGACACGATTGTCCGATGCTTTATGGCGCGGCAAAAAAGTATGCATTAAGAGCTATTCTCGCAGCTCGCGCGTACAACAAAGCCCCGAGAGCTCCATCTCATTGACACTCTCTGTTTGACAGACGCCGAAGCTTTTTTTTCTCCCTCTGTCTCTCTCTGTCCGTTTCCCAGCCGATTTTCGATATACGTTCGGCCGATTTTCACAGATAAGACGTTTTCAGTCGAGAGACCGTCGCGAATTCCAGGTGCTCGGTGTGCCATAAAGTAGAAAGCCATTTGAAACACTTCTGCCTTAAAAAGTCTCTGTCGAATCTGTAATTTCTTGCAGTTTCTCTTCTTCCCTGTTCTCATTGAACGGAAACAGAATAGATCTCTCTGGTTTTTGTCGTCATTTGATCCAGCCATAGAACTTGCGAGCTGGTCGCCAAAAAATACACCGCTCACCATAGACTATTTAAACCTGTCTCACGATAACCTTTTGCTGATGTGTGTCATATGTATCAAGTGTGTTGTAAATCATCCGCCGGTTCATCAAAGTGTATAATTTCGATCAATTTTCTTCATCATTCTCATTGGGACAAAATTATAAACGAGTTTTGAATGCCTGATGAGAGTTTATGACATGTTTTTAATGGAAAAATTAATTTTATAACGTTTGATTGGATGATCTTCGACCTTGGAAATTTATTGTTTTTACAATACGAAACTATGTTAACCGGAGAGATAGCAATTTTTCATGGTAATTGATATCCAGCAATTTTTTTTCCCCTCCTTCTTCTTCTTTTTACATTCTGAAGCAGAATTGTGGACATCTTATAATTCTACGTAACAGAACTTGTTGATTGAAAGATGAAACCTTTGATGTTTCAATTAAAATGAAATGTTCATGTTCAAATTATTATCTCTCGGGTTGAATACATTTTCCCAAGATGGAAATTACTCCAGCATAGAGCTACGCTGTTTCTTTTTTTATTTCGGGTGCGCGAAACCGCGACATCCTTTCACGCCGTACGCGGAGGTCGATTGTCGTGCATAACTCCCAACAAAATAATCGACACCGGCAATTATCGAGAGAAATTGTTCATGCTAATTATAACAGAAAAATTGACGGGGGAATGAAAATTGCTTTCAATAACAATTTAATTCGGACCATTTTCGGACGGAGAATAAAATTTTACCAAACTTTACCGAACTTTACAGTAATATATTCGCTAAAATATATTTTATTTTATATGCCCTATTGCTTTTTGTAAATTTTTATATAAAATATATATTGCATTTTATATTTTATGAATTTATGTAATGAAAATTATAAAAAAATATAAACGAAATATTAACGAAATATTAACGGAAATATATTCATAGAAATAAATATATATTATTTCTTATATTTTCTTCCATGGAGGACAAATCTAAAATTCTAATAATTTTTTCCAAATTCTATATTTGTCTCCCATATACTGTACAGTTCAGTAAATTTTCACTTATGAATTACAAAATAATTGATATAAAATTTTTCTCAGTGCACAAGACACAATTTTTCACAATCCCTTATATTTCCATCATAAAAAAAATTAACACGACAAAAACAAACAGCGAAGAATGTCTGGCTCTCATTTTTCATTCATTTTTTTTATATCGCTGCTCGCAGTGATAAAAATGTTTTGAATGAAACAAAAAAAAATGGATAAAAACATGTTTCTTTAATGTTCGACAGTTAATGGATTAAGTGTAATGTAAAAAGTTGCCGGGGAATATGATGTAAAAAAAAATAAATAAAAAGAAGCGGAACGGAGAGCATTTGAATTTTTCTATTACAAAGTCTTGAAAAGCAAAGGTTATTGAAACACGCGCATCGGAGATGTTATTTATAGCGGCGTTGTAGGCCGTTTCATAAGCTCATTTTGAAAACAAAAATATACAGATCAACGGGCGTAATTGGCGTTGCCGCAATGCACGGGCATTGTATGAATGAACGGCCGATTCTTAACGAAATGCCGCACACCGACAGGCGGCGACAATAAGCGAGAGCGCGATGAAGTCGATAGTTTCCTTTTAACCGGTCAAGGAAAACCGTGCTGTCAGTAACGGAAATACATTTTGCGTAATCAGTCACACCGAGCGCGCGTGTCCTTTCCAAGGAAAAGCAGAGCTCGGCCATAGAAAACTGGCTCGAAGTTCCGGTCGTGCCGCGCGCAAAAGAATTATGAATGAAACGAAGATTTAATAGTCGCCTTGCTGTTAGTTTTATTAAAGCCCCGGCGCTGCCTGCATCCGTTTGCAATTTGCCGTACGAAGGTGGAGTTTAGCGCGGTTGCAAATAGCGTAAATGCTCAAGGAGATCGGGTACTGAGTCACTGCTAACTATGCGTATTTTTCGCTAAATCTGGGACTGACTAATTTTTTTTTTTTTTTTTTTTTGAGGCGTCGACTTTTCTTTAGCGCAACCACCTCATGTATAACGGACTTGGTTTTTTGTCCTCACTGCTTGCCGTCAGCAAACATTCACAATTGATTGATAAGAAAGGCATCGCATTTTTTATGCTAATTTTATCTAAGAGACTTGTGTCAGAAAAGCCTTATCGAGGATAGCGCTCGCGAGATAAGATTTCAAGCAATATTCCCAACCAACTATTAAGTTCGCCGTAAATCATCTTAATGCCGACGATTAGGTGCAATTTGAATTTCATTAACATTTCGAATGATTGCGAATATTAAATTGATCGTATTATAAAATTGCATTGTGATGAGTCATCTGTATCATTCAGTTTGAGTGAAGACAAAAAAAAGAAGCGCGACGTACAATTTATTTGTGCTGCAATTATTTCGTATCTGGCGTGTCTCTCGCGGCGCTGTGAGAATGCTCGCGGTTTTAGAATTTGTGAAATAATTTCAATTTTTATCCGAGTTTTTCATAATTGTATAAATAAGCGTTACGTTAGTTACATGCTATCATTGAGGAATTTACATATTTTGTCATCGCCCGAACATTCAACGAGTAGGTGGCAATCGAGAATGTTTATAAACTTATGCTAGAATGTACGTTTCAAGTGTTCTGAGAAGACATTGCAGACATCTTGCAGTTTGCTATCTGAATCATAATCTTTGCTCGGTAATCGCCATTCGAAAGGGCTCTGCTTCCAAATGCATTTTCATGATACTTGAAAGGTAACTTTTATAATCAAATTGCACGATGGCAAATTTCAAAATCAAATTTGAACAAAAATCGAAAAGTTCAAACAAATGTTAACAAGTAACTCGCGATAAATCGAAATTCAGATTTATTAAGTTATTTGTTTGTTTCAGAAGTGGGAATATTGGAAATGAAAATTGATTTATCTTATTGATTTCTTCTCAATACTTTAATATTGTAATTATCAACGTAGTTTGATTTCTTGCAGTTGTGTTTCTGACATTATTAGTTTTCATAAAAATCAAACTGTTATCTTTTGCTATCTGCGTGTTTTACGTTGATTTATACTTTGTAAATTGTATATAAAATATTGAAAGCCTGAGTGTACATAAAAGCAATAACGTAATTACATAGAGAGAGACTTAATAATTAATAAATAATAACATCACAAAAATCAGTGTTTATTATGAGCGTCAATTGCCTTTTATCTTCATGATCAAAAATGTCAAAATGTTACATCAAAAGCGCCAAGGCATTATACTATTATTTTTCAAAATCCATACAAAAAATTATAATACACATGATGAAATTTAGTCGAAATTTAGTAAAATGGGTTTTGTCGATAATAAAGTTTTCTATAATTCGTGTGAAAAATTTGTAGATCCGCAGTTTAGAATTTAATTATAGTAAATATTGTGCAGTTTTTCTATCCGTGAAAAATCAGAAGAAATTATACATCATACATTTTTCATTTAGAAGGAAATAGTTTTCAAAAATCAAATTCCTTTCAAACTGTACAACGAAAAAAAATTACATCAAAATTTACTGAACTGTACAACATAGGGGGACAAATCTAAAATTCAGAAAAAATATGAAAACTTACATTAAATTTTGACGAATGAGCATGAAAAATTTACATTAGTTTAATAATTTTCCATGTTCATATTCATCAAATGTTGATGTAACCTTCAATAATATTTTACGAATAAATTTTCGATTCATTAAATTTTCATTTATGATTTATAATAATGTGATAGAATTTTTTTCTCAGTGTATCTCCATCTAATACTACATCAAATCAATTCGAATTTGAAATTCCAAATTGAATAGAAAGAGAAAGAAATTGTCACGACAATTACTCGTTTTTTGAATCGTGCTGAAAATCCAATTCTCGGCATAAGTGCCGAAACCACTATTAAAAGTGTATAGGCGCTTAGGCCAACAGGTGGCAAAATGAAGAGAACGCACAATGGCGATCTGTTGTAAATATATAATGGCGGGCCAGGGGTTCATTGTTTCGTTTGATTTTAAACGAGCTTCCCCTGCGAGCTGTACGTAAATACTGGTCTCCAACGGTAGGAATTCTATCACAAAGGGTGCGAGAAACTGATTTGTATACACGCTTGAGTTGAGATGGCCGGGCGACTGGATAACTCAGGGGAGCCAGGAGGGGGCGGAGGCGAAAAAAGGTACAGATGAAGGAGGGAAAAAAGGGAGAGCCGGACAAACGCGAATAAGTTTGCGAACGAGACGGAGGAGCAGCAGCCAGAAGAAGAAAAACGCGTGTTAAAAGAGAGGAACTACCTTGGCGTGGCACGTAGATGAGGTGGTGCTATGTTAAACATGGCGCCGGATAAAGCTGCCGACGAAACCATCTCATTTCAGCGCTATCCTCTCTCGTCTGCCTTATTATATACCGACGAGCGGATCAGTGCCCACCGTACCGCGGCCCTCTCTTCTCTTTTCTGCTCACCTTGTGCTTTTTTCGTTGCCTTCCTTCGCTGCCATCTTCGCGTCCTTCTCTCTCGCAAAGATTACAACGGTGAGCTCACAACGAGCGAGTCGCTCGAGACACTTAACCCGATTTAGCGTGGGCCCCGTCCTCGGAATGCATTTTTCTTAACGACTCGATTTTGCCGGTTTTATCGATCCCCGCTCCTTCGCAGAAATGGTACCGACTTAAACAAACACACGTACACTCGCTCCGGCTCGCCTCGTCTTTACCTCTCGCTGCTTTCGAAAAAAAGAAGAACAAAACCAAAACAAACAAAAACAAATATATAAAAAGGAAAAAAACATTCCAAAGCGACCTTTTCCTTTTTCTGCTTACACTCAAAAGCTTCTAGTTTGGTACAATCAGCTTACACTAAAAGATTTCATATCTCGTCAGATTGCGCTCTTTTCGCTTTATCTTAATCGCCGACTACTTTGCGTGAACTTTTATCTGCACATGAAAAGTGAATTCCGTCGTGCGCTAATAGTCAAGGAAGTGTTTATACGTGAATAGAGACTTCCTGTGTTCCGTGCACGTGCTCTTGTTTCCTCTGCGTTTCACGCATCATTGTCGCGTAATGACATCACGGCTGCGGCGTTTACGCCCGACGCGGCACGGCAACGCAGGCTCGCACCGGTCAAAGGGATGCGCCGCAACGAAGAAAACGAGACGTAGCGTGTTTGAGTTCGATCCGCACTCGAGTTTTCGACGGAATTATAGGTGCTGGCTGGAGCGTGTTTTCAAAATCACCGATTGTCTCTGGCACGAGTGTCTGCGAAATAGTATGTTACGCTACAAGGGAGAGAAACAAGCGATTATTCCCATTTCCCACACGGAGAAAAAAAATTCTATCAAAACTGTTATTGAAACTGTATATGGGGAACAAATAAAAAATTTGGGTCTTTTTTTATTGAAGCTCACAGCAAATTTTGATGAATGAACATGAAAAATTAATATTAGTTTAGTAATTTTTTATGCTCATTCATCAAAATTTGCTGCAAGTTTCAATAATTTTTTACGAATTTTAGATTTGTCACCCATACACTGTACAGTTCAGTAAATTTTCATCTATAAATTATAATATTTGATAGAATTTTTTTCTCAGTGCAGGCTGATATGACGTCTGCTTCGTTTGTCATAACCTATTTTTAGGTTATGAAGTACGGTTTTACTCCCAAGGCCATCTTTCACATCCAAGATCTTCATTTTCTCTCACAAGGCGTCATTTTCTTACCCCCGCGGAAATAACAATGTGTTTTAGTTCCTAAAAATAGGTTATGAAAAACGCATTTTAGATGCACGTGTGTCTGAAAAATGTGTTTTTTAATTTCAAACTCCGTCGAACGGGGCGCTCGAAGCGTGCAATTTAGTTTTCTTCAATGTGTATAGATGATGGACACAATTAATTAACCTTAAAATGATGTATGGAATTACGCGCGGGCGCTTATTATATCCGTCAAAAAGCGGGACGGTTCACTGGGGGGGAATTTTTGTTTCTCGGTTTTCGGCACGCCAAAAAGGCGACGACGACGTAACAATCGCGCCGTGCGATTTCGCGATGATCGCTCGCCTCGGACCGAATGGAAAGGAGCTGGTCGTAAATTCTGTTGCCACGTCTTGTCCGCGGCGGCGCAACATATTAAAGCCCAGACGCCATTTGTTTTTACTCATACTCATTATCTGGGAATTTACAGTCACGTAAAATTATAAGACACGCGGGAATGCGGCGCGTTCGCGTTGTTCCGCCGTTCCTTCGGTATCGATGACGAACAGCGGCGCCTCATGCCATTGTCTCATTATTTCGCGAACCATGATTATCAACGATAATCATCTTTCGTGCGCTTTATTATCATCTAGGCGAATTCATCTGGGAATTTCTGCGAACTCAGGCCGAGAGCATCAATGCTGTAGTGACATTCCGCAAAGTTTTCTCACTTCGTTATTTCTATTTACATGTGTATTTTTGCGAAAAACATATCGTTAACATAAACACGCAAGGTTATGTTATTGTGTGCCAATTTGTAACTATTCTAACTAAGTTTTTTTATTCGCATTATTATATAAAAATTTATTTTAATTTTCTATTTTATTCTAATTTCAGGCAATCTTAAAGTCTACTGTGAAGATTTCGGATATATGCATAGCTTAATTCCGAAAATAAAAAAAAATTGTACACTTATCCAAGGACCTCTGATTTCGAAATCGAAACATAGAGTTTTTGTCTTTGTTCAATAGGTATTGCATTCCAAACACTCTAAAATTGCAATTTTCTTCTAAATTAAATTTAATATCATTTTAGATACTCAATAATTATTACAAAAACATTTCCATCTCCAAAACCAAATTTGGCTTAGCGGATAAGGTGATATACTTTGACCCCGTGAGGCGTGGGTTCGATACTCAATGGCCAAAACATTTTTATCATCCCAAAATCTGACAGGAATTTATGGTTCAAAAAAATTCTGCGTCTGAACCCCGCCAGCGCATTTTCTAAAACAAGGAATTCGCTATTCGTATATCGTGGGCAGAGATTATGATAGAAGAAAAGGTTGTAGCTTCTCTCTGGCAATAGGAAAATGAAAATGGTTGATGCTTCGAGCTCAAAAAATTTCCCAAGTTGGACATTGTTAGTTAGTTTGAAGCGATGACCAAGACGCGTTATCCGGTTTGATCTTTACGGGTGTGCGGTTATCGCCGTGTTGTGGATGCTTTCCCCGTGGTACCTGTGCTGGGACGGGGGAGCAGGACCAAGCTGCGAGGAGAGGAACACCGCAAAAAGAAGATAAGCAAGGAGCTAGCTCACGATTGCCAACAAAATGGTCGACGTGTTTCGTGGGCATAGACGGAAGGCAGCAACGGGATGGTACCGTGGGCCCCCAGCCGATTTGCCGTCACTGCAGCGCCGCACATGGTATCAACGAGCAATGCTTGGAATGCAAAGGCATTACGCATGCGCGCCGCATAGCTTACTCGGAACAGACGAACAACTGGGGCCGTTATACACCGAGACGACAACTTTGCCATCGTTTCTATAAACTGGAGCCTTGTGCAAAGACAGTGAAAATATTTCTCTCAGTGCCATCAATTTTAGCGCTCGTTTTAGGCTGCGAGCGGCTTGCCAATGCACTTTCCTACTAATTGTCCAATCGTCGATTGCCTAGGCTCGCGCTCAATCTCACTATAAGATTTTTCCTTCTGATTCTAGGTTAACTGTTAAAATGTCGCGAAAGATTTTTATTAGCCGTTTTACTGTTAGAAATCTATCGGCACTTTTCCATCGCGTTTCTATGAATAACTCGCTTAATGACTTGTTTCGTGATAGCTTTGACGTTAAAATGACAATGATCACCTCAAATGAATTGGTTTCAATAACGCCAATATCCCGACGAGCTGCCAATATGTCATGTAATTATTCGATTTTATAAAACAACGCTCGTTTTTTGTTCTTCTTCCACAAAGCTCCGTCCACTGTAATTCAATTTGCGGAAAAATCTAACAACGTCATTTTGATGCCCTAATGTTCATCATTAAGACATCAAGATGACGCAGATTTGATGCATACTTAATTTTGCGAAAAACTTTTTTTTTGTTGATGTTTTTTTCATTGAAAAATGAAATATTTTCGATGAGAGTTGGTACTATAGGGTTTTTGGGGTCGCTGATCACGAATCTTATAGTTGTATTCAACTATTACTTGAAGATCCAAATTGAATGAGGGGATGACGGTTGGTTTTTACAAAAAAACTTTTCGTCGTTTGGACAAAATTGTTTTTGATGATATACCTTTTACAATATAAACTCGGTAACTTTGGAATTCTCTCTCAAGATTGGAGCATCTGAAAATATAATCTTGGCATTAGTATTCGGCACCGAGTCTTATTTAAATTGCGAACTACTTACGTGGAAACATTTCTGCAAATTCAATCATCAAATTGAAATTTCATCACTTAATTTTATTGAAATGTTCCACGGCTCTAATCGTCATGCTAACTTGTTTTTTATACCCATTAAAGCCCCATGAAGGCGAATTGTTTCATTTACAAAGTAAAAATTTAATTTCGTCCCGAGTCAAATATATTTTTTTTTAATTTTTATTGTTAATTGTAAAAGTGATAATTGTAAAAGTGATCTCGTCCAATTGATTCGACCTGTGGAAAATGTTCAGAAATATTGAGCGTGGATTTTATGAAGGGACGGGAATGATGAGTTGAATTTCAATAGTTGGAAAAATCGTCCTGAAGAAGATCAGGCGAAGAGAGTCGAGCGCTAGTTGACTTTGCCGAGGAGTCAGAGTCTTGGATCCAAAGTGAATCGAGAGAGGATAGTGGTCGAGGGTAGCAGAGAATATGTACGCGGTGGAGAGAGCAGGGGGGCTGCTAAAGGGGTGGGGTGGCGGTAGTAGCAGTAACAGCAGCAGTAAAATGAGACTAGGAGGGGGCAAGGAATGCATGGGAACGAGGCGCAAGCGGGCCGACCGCGATTTGCCCGTCTCGCATTCCTCCAACGCCAAGCCAGGCTCCGAGTCCCGGGGCCACCGGCCACGATTAACGAAACCTTAAGAGTATAAGATCAACCCTGTATTCTCGCTATTAGTTCTTGCATATATTTTGAATTTCATACAAAAATAACTTTTGCTGCAGTTTTACCACAATCATTCAATTACGTGATTATTATAATTACTCATTTTTCCTTTCAACTCGTGAACAATATTATGAGTCGAATAAATTATCGGTTCTTCTTTATTGTTTGGTTTTGTTTTATCTTCGGTCAAAATTTGAAAAGATTCAGTGGCGATGGAATAGTTGCGAATTCGAAATGAGAATTTATATATTGGAATTCAATTGTAAATGTAACTGATATATTCCAACATGTTCATTGGAATTCTTACACGAAGTGATTGTAGATCCTTCTTTACTATAGAAAGATAATAACAGTCGCAGTGAATAATTAACTTCGCTATAATCATTTCGCTGTTTTGTTGCACCACGGAGTAAAACAACAGAAAGTGCATTAAAAATGAACGACTACAATGAATTTGCAAAAAAAAAAGAAGAAAAGGAAAGAAAAAGAAAATAATAAAGAAAACAAATACTCCTGCAACATCTCATTTCCCAGCTCAACTTTCTTCATAAATCTTTTTATGTACGAAAATCTCTTGGTTTCATCATGTTTTGAATAAAACGTCCATGCGAATTAGAAACCGCTTGAATAAATTGCGTCGAGGTGCGTTTATCATCGGTTGGGGGGTCGCCGAAAACTGGACCCCGACGGTATAAAGTGCACGGAATGAGAAAGAGAGAGAGCCCGGGAGAGGAGAAAAAAAAAATCCTCTGGCAACACAAATACGTTCAACGCCACCGAGACAACTAGTTTTTTTGTCGGTTGATTCGCTGTAGTGTCGGGCACGAGACAGCGCGACGCTACTGACGAATTTAACGGCATTTTGGGAGTCGGGAATTTCACTTTTCGACGCGGGAGCGGCTAGGAGACCTCATTTTTCCCTGGCAAATAACGGATCTGCCGGAAGGAATGGCGCTGGTCCGTATTGAAAGAATGACTTCAGAGGCAGCGAAACGTTACATTCCGTTCTCACGAGCGGACGTTGACCGGCCGCACTATTTTACTAGTGCCAATATGGTCGTTCGGTTAATCGCGGTTCATGCTAGTCGCGTGCGATAGTTATGAATTTCTAGCAAATACCAAGGCGGTTGTGAATTTACATAGATAGCGCATCACTCGACTCGCCAGTCGAGCACACGTCTCGTTTCGCCGAACGAATAAATAAAGCTCGCCGGGGCCCCCGGAGGATCGCGTTTCCAGAGTTCCACTTCACAAAGCTCCTCCGCCCGAAATCTCTCAATGGAATTTTGTTGAAAACTTTCGATGATGGGGAGGCATGCAAAAAAGAAAGGACCTTCGAACAAGTGCCCGACCCGTGCGCGCACACAAAAATCACACACAACCAGATACACAACCGCGTATAACCAATTCAAATTGAACGTGTAACAACTAACAATTTTCAGTACCTTTTTTTCATTGCAAAACAATCTTTGAATAAGTACATCTACTATGTATTTACTTTTTGAAAGAAAAAGAAAATAATCGGAAAGAATTTTGCCAGATACAATTATGTCAAAAAAATCATACCTTCAATATTTTTTAATTTGTTTTATTTTTTTGTTCTATGTTTTTTCTAGCATAAAGAAAAATATACATTTGGATGGTTAAAATTTTTTTTTGCATTTTCGTAATCTACAATATTTTAAGAATCACCTGTAAAATTTTCATCTTGAAATTTGAATTAATTTACAAGCAAATCAATTTCAAATATAAAAAAGTATTCGCACCATGAATGCATACCGAAATTTGAATCGCGTTTTACTTGAAACTATGTTTTCGTTTGTCAACTTTTCTAGAGATCTGCTGGACCGATTTTTTTTTTAATTTCAGGGTTACTCCAAATACAATCACGGATAAACTTCAATAAAGACTTTGTTCATTTTGTAATTTATGACAAAGTTATAAACAAAATAATGTAAACATTTTGTCGAAAAAATTTATTTTTTTTTGTTTAACGTCACCATTTTGTTGTAGTAATGAATAATTCAAATATCGTCATTGTTTTGCTTAACTTTATCCGTCTTCTTTCAGTACCATTTTGAAATTTCGATTTTTATCAAAAACTGTGAAAGAAATCGTGACAACCATAAAGTACTATAAAAAAATTTTTATTTAATCAAATTATTGACAACTCATTGTCTATAACAAAAATTGATATTTGGGTATCCTGAAACATTCTTTGAAAGAAGCTTTTAACATGAACTTTGGATGTATACATTTTTAATAATCGCTCTTTGAATTTATAAGCATTTGACTGTTCCAAAAGTAACCAATTCTTTGAAACGAATAAAAATTATCTAATTTTTCATTTTCATTTTTCTTTACTAGTTTTTATAAAAGAATTGAAAATTTTGTTTGTTACAGCCCGGCCAGCTTATTCTAACATCCTGAATTTCATTATAACCATAATGAATCGCAACAGAATTTCATTCGGAATGTTTCAGCTACATGATAGCCAAGCTCCGAAGTCAGTTATGAACAAAACCTCTCGCCTCTCGTTCAAAGCGAACGTGGAAACGCGGGAGGCATTTCCGAGACATCCTGAGGTCTCGGAGAGTCGGATTTGAATAATGATATGGGAGAGATGAAATGTCGAAGAGGGCGCAGCCCGCGACCGCGTCATTCATTGAGTCTCGCACGGACTTTGGATGGCCGTCTATTGTCTGCGGACGCCGATGACCTGGCTCATCAGCGGAAAAAGCGCGCGCCGTCTTTGTTTGTCGGAGGTTCTCGCTGCGGCCCACGTTTCTCGTCATTCCACTCTCGAAGAAGGGAACGCTGCCTCGCCAGGTCATTCATTCAATCGGCTGCGATCTCACGACGATCGGCCCAAAGCTGCCGAGGCCTCTCCTTCTCTCTGCGTTGCACACATCTTCGATTCCGCTCATCTTCATCCTCTTCTTTATCCCCGGCCAGATAAAGAGGGCTGGATGTAAAAGAAGCGTATAACCGACGGATCAAAAATATCTGGCAGTGCAATATGTGATCTTACCAGTCGAGCGAGTACGTGCGATCGGCTAGTTCATTCACCTGCTCCGTCCTTATTCCCTGCTCAGCGTCCGCTTCCTCTCCCCGCGCGTCTCTTCAATTTTTTTTCTCTCTCTCTCTCTTTCTCTCCAGCTATGCCATTACCTCTCTCGTAGATCACGTTCGCAATCCGCGAGGTCGTAGGCGAGATCGGCCTAAGCCGCAACATCGCCGCGTTCCTTCGGGGAAAGCCGAAAAAAAGCCACTCATCTCGTGGCTCCCTTTTCGCGGCTCCTCTCACCCGTCACTCCATGCCCAATCTGCCTGCCCGATGGTTAACCCTGCGCCACAATTGGCTTGTTTTTATATTGTTTGACTAAAATTTTCCATTTGATTTTCAGCATCTTTGGCTTCACGGTTGGCCAATCTGAGGTCCCTGAATTTTGGAGAGTTTGTCTAAGCAGAACCAGCGACGACGCAACTGCTCCAGCGACGTTCCGATCGATCTCCCGGTGGAGCTAGCCCTCTCGCACGAAAGCGAGACAGGCTCGCTCGAATGACTGAAAAACCCAATTCAATGGCTGATGAGAAGAGAGAGAAAAAAAAATGCCGAGAATGTGGAAGCTGACGACCGTTCCCTGGCAACTTTGCTGGGAATACATGTCGCTCGATCGTGCAGAACTTGTCTTTATCTTGTCCGACCGCGACTGGTCTTTGCCATGAACTCGCCATGGCTAACAATCTAATGCTGTTTCGCGTTTTCGAATAAATCGATCTCTGGGATGCACGTGTGGCTACCCCTCTCTTTTTTTCTTCTCTCACACACTCAGTAACCTTTTTTTTTTTTTTCATGTACAAGTTTAGTTGCGCCCCGATTTTCTGCATCTGTTATTCAAATGATCCGTTGTATGATTTTGTAATATCCAATAAGTGGAAAATCATTGTTATTAATAGCGTTGAGTAGATAGAAATTCTTGCAAACATCCTACGGAGCGCATTGTTTAAATGCGCACATTCCATCGAACTGTAACTTGAAAACTGCGAGGAATTTGCTACCAGCGGTATACATTTGTTGGATCTAATGTGTAGTTTCAAATGGTTTTGAAAAGTACTTTGCAGGTTCATTGATATACCAACTTGCAGTATCGCGTGCCAATTATTCAACAGTGCTTTCATCTCACTTGGATGATTCGGTTTTTGTTATAATAAATGAACAATTTCTTTTGTTCTTGTCAAGTGTGCATTTATAAAATTTAATCTGTAACATGAAAACTGTTTTACATGTTAATTGATGTATCTAGCTGATAAGTTGAATATTTTGACGTCAAATGAGATGCAAATCGAGTTGACTTGGACGATTCGTTTTTGTTGATCCATGAAATTCTTTTTTGTTGCAGAAATCTTGCTATTGGCATAGGGATACAAAATTTTCCTGAGGGTTTGGCAGTGGCCCTTCCGCTGCAGGCCGTTGGCTTCAGCACCATGAAGAGCTTTTGGTACGGCCAATTATCGGGGATGGTGGAACCCATCGCCGGGGTTCTAGGGGCTGTTGGGGTAACTCTTGCCAGTCCAGTGCTTCCGTACGCACTAGCCTTTGCCGCAGGTGCCATGATTTACGTTGTGATTGATGACATCATACCAGAGGCTCATCAAAGGTTTGTCATCTTGTTTTACAGGTCCTAAACATTGGATTAAATGTTATCATAAGTACTCAAACACGTCAGTCACTCTGACCACAACCCATCCATCATATTTTCTCGCGTGCCTCATTTTAACGACACCTTGTTAGCTCATTGAATTTCCATTTCGAATTACGTCGTTCATTTTTATCAATATACACAACTTTTTGTCCGTCTCAAAAATTTAAATTCCTGTTGGACTGTTTTTTTCAGTTTTTTTCAAAATCAAAATTTACATTATTTCATTGTGAATAAGTAAAATGACCGGATGCAACATAATTCAGGATAAAAGAGCGTACATGCTGATTTCATTCTTTCTTTTTCTCCGGCGTCATAATTTTATTAATTCGAGAACACCATTGAATTGAAAAGAATCAAAAAACTTTTTTTTTTCTTTTTTCAAAGACAAACGCAGATTCGAGCTGGTACAAACGAGACAAACGAGTCTGCTTATAGAAAAGAAGCTCCGTTGTCGAAGCTTGTTTCTTAACTGGTTCCGGCTTATATTCTCTCTCCGTCTTTGTCTTACTGTTTCTCGTTGCAGCTTCTCAATGTAGATATCCCCTTCCCATTTGCTCTTTTCAACTACCTTCTTCCAACAGCTACGGCGTCGGCTATGCACTTGCATCCGTTTCCGTCTCACGTTTCACCCTTAGTCTCATACAGATGGAAATAAAGTCCCTGATAAGATGGTGAATCAGAAAGGCGGAAAATACTTTCCCACTGGATTCAATTCTTTTTCTCTCCCTCCCTTCATCTCGCTTTATTTTATTTTATTTCGTTATTTCCTTCTGTTTTTTTTCTTCCGTTTCTCGCCAGCCCTAACGCGGCCGGCCTTTTGTCGCAGACATTTGTAACACTTTTAAATTTAAAGGTCAACATTTATGCCCTATTGCCTCGGTCTACATTTCGTTCCGCTTCGCAATTTCCAGAATTGGGAGCACAACTTTTAAAGCCCCAGACGACGTTTCTTCTATTATTCAAATGTTTTTTCATTACCAACGAATATCAACTCTTTCACTGGGTATTGAAAAATGGGCTGGAATTCAAGCTACGTCATCCCTCGCCCGTATCAGAATAAACAACGGTTTTTCGACCAGCACCGAGATTCAATTTTCAAATCAAATTAAATTGTACAAAGCGGCGCTCTCTTTAATGATGAACATATCATGTGAGATATTTCATGTTCCCAACGTGACATTGACGGGGAAACCTTACCGAGACAGATTGGCTGTGGTCATGGGGGATATGTGCATCCAGAAGTACTTATAAGAAACAAGAGAACGACTGTACAATAGTTTTGGCGCCTCTACCTAATTGACGTATAGCAACCACTTGTCATTCTTCATCGTTCATTTTGTATTATGAAAAAATTATCAAACTTTCTTATCTAAGTTCATTCCGAATTTCGAAAACTTTCTTATTATTTCAATTTCATGCAGATTGATTTCGAACGCAAAAAAATTTTCAGAAATAGCATTTTTCAAATGATAATTAATCATAACAATTTCAACATCTTATGAATGATTCTATAGGTTATTAATGTCTGTCTTATACATCAGGTTCTAATTTTTTTTTTTTTTTTTTTTTTCGGAAAGTCAGAATTTGTTTAAAACTGAACCATGTGTATTTTCAACTGTCATAAACAATCAGACAAAGTATGGAGAAGTTTCACAAATTCAAATTCGATATACTTAATTTCAATCTATTGTTTGAATCTTGTTCAATTTCTAAATTAAGTATATCTCAGCTCAGAGATAATCAATTTTTTTTTTAAATTTACCCGTAGATGCGTGAGTATTAATAGAATTAATATATAGTTACAAAAACATTTTCTTATTTTTCAAAATGGCATGTCTCACCTTAAATTTAGATTTTTTAAAGATTTTTTAAAGATTTTTTTGCAATTTGCAATAATGCAAAAAGTGCGTCTCTAGATTTCAAGTCGCACGTACGAGTTTGTTCAACCTTTCCATTGGATCGATCTGTTTTACATTTAATTGCATTATCCAACGCGGATACAATCAATTTATAACGTTGCAAAACGTCATAATTAACGTTCGGCGCATTAACCATTTAAATTCGCCGTAATGTAAAATGATTTTTGTTTGATTAATCCCGACTTCATAAACCCGATGAGATATTTCGTTTTCATTTTGCACCGCGGAGAGAGAGAGAGGAAACTTTGTTAACATTTCGGCTCGACTAATCGGACCATAAACAAATGGATTCATTAGATCCCTCGCGTTATATTTAATAAACAGTTGCATAATCAACGTTCAACGGGACGAAATTTGAATATGAAGCCTGTCCCTGGGTTTTGTTATTTTCGTTTTGGACATTATAAATGAGCCGCAAAATCGATTGAGCTACGAAGAAACGGACTTTCGTATCGGCGAATGTTGAGAGTCGCCTCTGTGCAAGCTGTAAGCGATTCTGGACATTGTTCGGCAGCTATTAAGAAAAACTGGCGCATAACGCCGGTGTCATAGTTAGCGGTAAACGCATGTAGCGAATTTCTTTCCCAGGCCTAGCTAGATGCACATTGTCATTATAATTGGATTCTTTTGTATTTTGCGTACGATCTAACCGCCCCGTCGGGTCCTAAAAAGGAACTCCTGAGATACTCAAGCGGGATGCGCTCCCGCGGCAACCCCGCCGGAAAATACAAAAGTGAAAACAGATCCCTCCTTTTCGGAAACACATTCCGCTTGTAAGTCGAGATTGCGTATTTATTTCTCAGTTTCGAATATCCACTCTTCTCCTGGTATTGACTTTGAATATGTAACTCAACCCACGCGAAACCTCCAAATTCATCTTAAACTTGTATTACTTTCTTTTTATTACCCCTATTTCTTTTGCCCCTTTCTTTCATCCACAAAATAAAAGAGAAAAATTAATCTCAACCTCTATAATCTCTAATTTTGATGCACCGAAAAAAAAATCTTTTGTATTATTGAAAGTAAGAGTTTGTTTTTTAAGTCAACTCTACTTGAACTGATTCATGCTTGGCCATTTAGTAACATCAAACATGAATTATAATCAATAAGAAATTAGAACAAGTTTTTTAAAAATTGGGATCAAATTATTATTACACTAATTTTTCGTCAGTTTGATTATAATTTTTGAGTTGATCAACAAATTAAATAGAGAATATAGTTGAACTGAATATAGTTTTTGTAATAACTAAAATTGTAGTAGTTACTATTAGATTTTCAGTTATATTAACTATAAATGCAAAAACTAAAAAAAAAAAAATTTTTAATAAATCCCATGTATCCACTATTCAATTTTTTTTCAATTTAACATATTTCAACTTAAAGCTGGCGGTATTTTTTCATAAAGTGGCATTCATCTTGTACAAAGAATAGAATTTCTTTGTTAGCTCNGTTTTTTTTTTTTTTTTTTTTTTCAATTTAATCAGCGGCTACGAGAAACTCTGTAATTAAATTAAAACTCGGTTCTGTATGAGTTATGAGCTGTACCCGATCGAAGTCTGATTTTTTCTGTCATCTGAAAACCGACCATGGCAGTGTGAGATGCAGATCAAGTTACCTTCAGGAATTTGAATTGAAAGATATCTGATCAACTTGGTATGTAAATGATATAGTGCTCATTTGATTGTGATCGTGATGAAATTAGAAATTTTTTGCCGACCGGTCACATACATAACTCGGTAGTTTTGCGGCAGTTTTGTAGTTTGATCCGAGAGCTGGGGGGACCCTACGATTGGAATCAAAAACTCGTTGATCGGGGCGCTGCGATGAAGCAATAATGCGTACGGTGAAAAATAGAAATTTTCTTTGGCACACCGAAAGGAGGTATTTACTGCGCAGATATGATTGATGTGGTAGAACGCCCACCGAAACACAACAGCCGCGTTTCGCCGGTGTCTAAACTGATGGCCGTGTATAATTTACAAAATCAACAACCCATGACGTACAATAGCAACCCCGATTGTGTCTACTTAATATCTGCTTTACGCCACAAAAACCCTTTTATTTAGCGTTATTTCAACTCTCAACTCTCTACTGTGCCAGCTCTCTCGAGGGTCAAAAGTCACAACACCTTCTTTATATGCCAACAAGTCTCTCCAACCCTTATTTCACTCTGATCCATCCGGTGAACCATCTCAGATTAGCCCAACCATAAATTTCCATCACATCCGAACGATTTATTAATACCATTATTTCAATTTTATTTTTTCAGTGGCAACGGAAAACTTACGAGCTGGAGTGCAATAGCAGGTTTTTTGGTCATGATGTCGCTGGACGTTGGCTTGGCGTAGACCAGTCTCAGGATTTCGTAAAAATCCCAACCGTGCTAACTAACCGATTTACTTTGCGAATTTCAATTCCGCAGTTTGATGACGTTGAAGGTGTTGATTTAGTAGTTGATTAGTTCTTAATCAAATCTTAATGTTGACCGTAGAAGAATGACGATTACTTTGAGATAAAATTTTATTAGTGTTCTTAACAGGAAAATATGAGGCCTTTCTAGCGGGGGGAACTTTTTCAAATTTTGTAAAAAATGGGTTGTAACCGTGTCGGTTTCTGGATTCGAGTCTGACAACAGTGTCACGTTAAATTTTATTATTTTGTTCTAATAGTTATTGCGCGGAATCCGTGGTGACTGAAAATCACCACGTGTCAGGGTCAATCACTAAAATTGTCAATACTCGGGCCAAACGAAGCCAAAATAAGACCTCGTGTATTATATAATTAAGACAATATTCACACTGAGTATACAAATTTTTGCAATGTTTCAAATCACGTTTTGTAATTAGGGCGCATGGCCAATCAATCAATTTGATAACTCTTGTAATCGTAACAAGTAATAAATGAAACGGTCTGTGATTCAAGCACAGGAATTTCTAATGCATAAAAAAATATACTAAGAGAGAGAGAGAGAAAAAAAAGAACGTAACGTGTAAGATAAGCGATGACCGGTGGCCAGTTTGATCCTCAATCCATGTACTTGATCTAAACACAGTTGAAAAAAACTGTTCGGAGAAAAATGATGCATTGAAATATTCCAATTTCGCATTACTTCATCGCGTACCGCCTTGCGTTCAGATTAAAATTGATGAATTATTATCCCGGGAGACAATGTGTTTGATTGTTACAACCGTGCTCCGTCAAACTGTTTGTGCGATTATTTTTTAAATGCATTATAATCTGTCTCTTATACACA
>JAAMPD010000301.1:63433-79809 GCA_025266255.1 Trissolcus basalis | reverse complement strand
CCATATTCAATAATTTCATTTATATCGTCTTTTAAAAATGACTCTGTACTTCAAGCAATAGTTAAATTTATCATGAACATAGATTTAAAAATTTGAGAAGAATAAGTTTTGTAATATTTTGTATTTATATGCGCATTAGTTTATAAGAGAAGATTGTAAAATCCTGTTAATAGTTTGTAAAACGCGCGCTTCAAGGCGCATCTCTATGTACATGGCTGTATACTAGTAAGGTTAAGCCAATAAAGAACAATTGAATTGAATTGAGGTTTGAAATAACAAAAAAGATTGCGTAAACTATTGTTGCAAATTTTGCAAAATTATACAAAAAAAGGATTGTTAACGAAAAATTATGTGAGTTTTTATTGGTGTACATTTTTTTTTCTACATCACTTTGTTGAAGATTTAGAAACAAAATTTGAGTGTTGTTAAGAGCAAATGTTTTGTATACACAGCAACATTTTAGGTTACTTACCTTGTTTTGACAGTGTTGAACTTTTTTGTAATTGTCACTAATTGTCGGTCAGATTTTTTGTTAAAAGAATTTTTATTTCGTGTTGTTTTTTTAACTGAGATTTAGTTTTTGTTTAACTTCTTGTGGTTTTGTAGATAAAGGAAATTTTGAAACATGGCTATCAAACTGAACGTTTTGTACGGGAGCGAAACGGGAACTGCCCAGGATACTGCTGAACAAATTTGGAAACAAGGAACCAGGTAAAATATTTCAAATACTAAGACACAAAAATAAATATTATAAAAATGATAGGAAAAGGTATCGTAGAAAAATGTTTTAAAACAATAATCAATTTGATATCAAAATCAATGAATGATTTTGATGTTTTTTTTTCAGGTACAAATATTCTTGCAAAATTTCTTCATTGGATGATTACAATGTTCATGAATTACCTGCTGAAAAAATGGTAGTCTTCGTAGTATCAACAACAGGTCAAGGTGCCGTGCCAACGAATATGAGAAAATTTTGGAAATTTCTCCTTAATAAGAAGTTGTCCAAGGACTCTCTTTCGAAACTTGAGTTTTGTGTCCTGGGCCTGGGCGACAGATCTTATCAAAAATTCAATTACGCTGCGAGAAAATTGCATAACCGTCTTGTACAACTTGGGGCAAAACCATTCATGGAAATTGCTCTGGCGGACGATCAAGACGAGCTTGGTATCGACAGCGTTGTGATACCATTCATGAAAAACTTTTTCAACAAATGGAATGAAGTGAATGATGTCAAAGTAACAAACGAGGAGCACAGTTTGATCAGCAAATTTGAAGTGAACGTTTTAAAAAAAGTCGCGGAGTATCAAAGTTTTGATATTTACCAAGAGGAGAAATTGCCCACTGGCAATGTGATAAGCAATTCTCGAATCACAGCTGAGGATCACTTTCAAGATGTTAGACTGATGAAAATATCTGCCAGTGACTTGAAGTACAAACCGGGCGATGTTTTCTGTGTGAGGCCTAGAAATTCTCAAGAAAGAGTTGGAAAATTTTTTTGTCTCATGAAGGATAACAACGCGGATGTCAGGGAGGAAACATTGATCCAACTTAATGAGATTGATATCGCTGTTCCAAAGGCTCTGAAAAAGCCTGTGACTTTAGCGCAATTGGTGGAACAGTATTGGGACTTGAGTGCCATCCCTACGAGAACCGTGATGGAAAATTTAGCGCTGATCGGTGATGATGAATTAGAAAAAACGAGGCTGTTTGAATTCTGTCAGCCTGGAGGGTTGGATGATTTGTACAGTTACGTTAACCGACCTCGTAGAACTATTTTAGAAGTGCTGCACGATTTTCCAAAAACTGTATCTAAACTGAATGTGACGAATTTGTTTGAAGTTTTGACGCCGATTCGGTATAGGTCTTTCAGCATTGCTTCCAGTTTACAATACTCGAATAATGAAATTCATATTCTGATGGCTGTTGTGAAGTAAGAATTTTACTTTTACGATGAAAATATACAGTTTATTCGCGAGGTTCTCAAAAAGCAACAAGCAGAATCAATTAATTTGATTAAATTCATTTTAATTGTATTACTGTTTTGAAAACGCTTTTTTTGTTTTGATACATAAATTGAATGATAAGCCTAATGGAAAGAATTGATTACAAATAGTTTTTAGGAACGACGAATACAAACAACCAAACATATGAATATGTTATATTAATCCATTATGAACACTTTGAAAAAAATTGACATACGATTTCTATTTTTGCATTCAGGTACAAAACAAAATTGTTCGAGCCAAGATTGGGATTGTGTTCGAACTGGCTGGCCCAACACAAATCAGAGGATAAAATTAATTTTTGGATCCAGCCCGGAACTTTTGCATTTAACTACGATCATCCTATGATACTAATTGGTCCTGGAACTGGAGTGGCACCTTTCAGATCGTTACTCTTGGAAAAAGTTGCCAAGGATCAAGAATTAAATGATTGTGTGCTGTTTTTCGGGTGCAGATACAAGGACAAAGATTATCATTGCAGGGATGATTTCGAGATGCTAGTGGAAAAACATGGGTTGAAATTATTCTGTGCATTTTCTAGAGACCAGGAGGATAAAATGTAACAACTTATTTTTTATGCTTAGTTTTCTTGAGTAAATTTATAAGATTGATTGTGAATTGATGAATGTTATTTTGTTTGTAGATATGTACAAAATCTGATTAGAAGAGAAGCGAAACTCTTATGGAATTTGCTAAGCAGAAACGCATACATATATCTGGCTGGAAATGCAAAAAATATGCCAAAAGCCGTCAGAGAGGAATTTGTAAATATTGCTGTTGCAGAAGGAGACATGGAGCCGGACAAAGCGGAAAATTATATTGGATATCTGGAACGCAGTAACAGATATCAGTCTGAAATTTGGGCTTGAATATTAAAAAGATGTTTTTATAATTTTTTTTTTTTAATGTACAGTGTTATCTTCCGAGAATGTATAATAGTTTTATTTAAGATGATTTACAAAAATGTGAATAAATTTATATTGCAATTTGCATTTTATTTATTCATCAAATTTTCAGCAGATAGGTGCAAGAGATAGATGTAAATATTCATTTTTACTTTACACTTACATTTACATGAGGACAAATGAAACAATTTGGTTTGATTAATCTTTTTCAGTCAATTTATTCAGGATATCAGAATTATTGTATAGACTCAAAAAATGAAAATTTCATAGACGTATGAACAATTACAAAAATGTAGTACCATTGTAAATAATACATATCAAATAACAATCTACAATATTTTACATGGTTGGCCTAATTTTGTAAAAAAATTACAACTTTTGTTATGGAATGTTAATCGATGAAAATATCAACTGCTAATCAGGTCAATGAAAAATAGCATCAACTACTCTTGGGTTTAAAGTGTACATCTTATCTACATCCAATAAACTGTGTAGACCTAGAAACTGATCTTGCCAATCTGCTTCAATATTCGGAGTGTGCTTATAACAATATCTGCTTCTGAGCTGATTCTTATCGCTCGAAAAGTAAAGGGACATGAAATATATGCAAGTAGGGGACAGTTGAACACCAATGAGTTCATTTTTGCTAATAACTATGGAGTCCATTCTTATTGACGACTCGACCTTTGTTAAAATTTTGTCATCGACGTCCATACTCCAGAGTATACTCTTGAACTGGTTAGTGAAAGCTAAAATGTTATACAAATATAAGCAGACGAAACAAAATGTATAAAATAACATGAATGTTTAATACGACTTACATAAAAGGATGATTTTGTTCTTATATGACAGAACCGATCTCACTTCAGTGGTTGGCAGCTCTTCGCTCTCTTCATTAGTTCGTTTATTCAATCTTTCCCAGGTCTCAGTTTCAGGATAGAAATAGTACGGCAAAGATCTAATGACGAATATTTTGTCCCCGACTGAGCACGCTAAAGATTGACCCGTGAAGAAACCTTCAATGGGTTGTGGTTTACTCCACTGATCTGCAAGTTGAAATCAAAATTCTAATAATGTTCTCATTTTAAAGCAGACTCAAATTGAAATGAAATTAAAAAATGACTTTACTTGTTCCCAAGTCGTAATATAATTGGTTCTCAAATTTCAGACGGTACCGCGCTGTGCCTCCAATTAAATACAATCTATTTTTCCAGAATATTGCTGTCATGTGCCTCAAAGCTTGAGGCATCCTGTAATAAATATTTTCTTATTACTATATCAGTTTGAATTCAAGTTTGGCCTAGTAAATAGCGATGACTAAAATTCACCTCGTAACATGATACCACTTGTTTGTTACAAACGAATACTTCCAAATGTCGGTGTTGAATTCCATGTAATCGAATTGTCCACCTATCACATACATCTCAAAATCTGCAAAATATAAACAACCATCCTCA
Source organism: Trissolcus basalis (assembly GCA_025266255.1). Taxonomy (NCBI): domain Eukaryota; kingdom Metazoa; phylum Arthropoda; class Insecta; order Hymenoptera; family Scelionidae; genus Trissolcus; species Trissolcus basalis. Next base: position 75,441 of record JAAMPD010000301.1, on the reverse strand, counting down.
AATCAAAATCTCATAAAAACTACATGCTTACAGCTTTGGTTTGGGTATGTGGGGCACTTTATCGAAATCGGGCTTAATTTTTGTTATAACAATTCGAAAATATGACGCAATCAAATATTGTAGCTTGGTTAGCAATTTCAATTAATTTGTGACAGATTTTATTACTTTTATGAAATGTACAATTTTTGCGATACGATCCTGAAACAATGAAAAGAGCATTTTTTGTAACTTTGGATTAATTTATTTGTTTCATTTGTTCGGCAATCTATTGCTTTGAACAGTTCAAATAGTTCGTTTAGGTTTTCTATACATTTATATTAGTTTTTCATTTGATTCTGAAACGTATGTCAATAACATTTTTGTTTTTCTTAACCGTACTCGGCCTATACTTGCCATGTTAAAAGTGCTTATTTACAATTTTTTTTCTCCTTCATTCATTCGGTAAACTATACCCAAATTTTACATGAATACTTAACTAAACTTAAATTGACTTTCTCCAAAATATTGTCCAATTCTGTGATTTTTCACAAATCGCTCGTTCCACCTTAAAATATTAAAAAAAATTCACTTTACCTCTGAAAAGAACCCTTGCACCATTTAATGTGGCTCCTTCTCTTTTACTCACAAATGGCAAATGAAGCACAAGCTCACTCACAGAACGCCCATTATAAATATACAAAACAAAAACCTTCGTGACACTGTTTGCCGATCGAATTTTTTTATACGTCACAGCTACTTGCAACATTTCTGCGTACAATATGGATGTGCCAAAGTCTGCAAATGAACAATCAGTTTAAATTCAAGTCAAACGAAAATGTAATACACGTACTTTGTTCATTTTTGTTATTTACTTTTTAAAGTTGCACAAGTAATGTGATAAAAAGACTTGGGTTTGGTCTCGATTTTGTTAATGTGAAGAGAGCTCCAGTCCCCCAAGAATTTTCTCAAAAACTCCTTGTCGCACTGCAAGTACTGATTACCGGTGAACATTATATAATCTTTATAGTTTAGTTCCAGCAGTTGATCTCGAGGTAATTCGTCGAACCTTCGTATACATATGGTGAAAGTCAACAACTCTAACTCCTTAAGTAGCGGCTGACTTTTTGCGTACTTAAACAAAATGAGTGCATTCTTCGGGATCAGATGGTACTTGATGATTACATGCTTAAGATCCTTCACGAGTTTATCCACCACGAAGTAAATTGCAATTTCAATAAGCTCCAAGATTTCCATGACCATGTCATCCTTAAAACGTGATTCCAGATTTGTGTAATAAGCTTTGTCGTGCTCGTCATCTTCGTTGATCCAATGTGCAAACGCCTGTTCAGATACAAACAAAACATCAACATTGTTGTACGTTAAAAAACCTTTTTTTTTTAATGTCAAACAACGAGTCATTGCACAAATATAATTTTGTTGTAAACTTAGTTAACAAAATCAAAACATAACCTATAAGTCCTATTTGTAAACGTAAAATTAGTTGGTTCACTTTTTGTTACAAAGATGACAACAAAGTGTTGGAAATACAAACCTGTAGATTTCTCTTTGACCACTTAAGTTTGATGGGAAATTCCGTGCTGGCAGAATCTTTGTATTGACCTGAGCAAAGAGCCGAGAAGTATTGCGATTTTGTCACGAGTTTCTCCTTGTTGACATAAAATCGTTCGTCATCAAGGATGAGGGCGATTTCATTAGAACCAGATTGATCCATCTCCTCCATCGTTTTAGTTCAACCGGCGCATTTTCGTGGACGAAAAATTGTAAACACTGGACTCCATTTTCTGTCACAAACAGATGTTGATGTAGGACTTGGATGCGAAATGTATGAAAACGATGGTTGCAAGCTGCGCTTCAGCGTGGGATCATTCGCAAACTGTCACATTGGTTTTACTATATTCATTCAGAACAGGTACGTTGAATTGCATTCAAACCTTTTCGATTAATCTGAAAAGTAATTAGAAAATTCAAAGAAATGCATCCGTTAGAGGGGATGTTTTTGTTTTGGTCTGCAAAAACGCGCGCTCGAGATTTGAATTTGAAATTGCTTGATTTTGGTTATATGTGATTGTTAACAACAAATTCTTAAGAATAATAATTTTCATTGTTGTGTTTTGAAGATTTGTGTAAGCAGTCTTTAGGTGCGCATAGAAATCTTGTAAAAAATAAAATCTAAATTAATTTTGTTCAACATTAATTTTATTCATATTCATTATCGTTTTTGTTAATGACAATGTTGTGAATATAACGAAGTGACAACTAACAGAACTGATAAATTTTGTTCAAAAAGGAACTAAATAGTCTTTTGTAAAATATATTACTGCACGCAATGTTGAAATAATGACTCTTAACTACGTATAATAAATTAATGACATTCCATACGAAGGTACAAATATGTTTCGGTAAAAATACAAAGAGCGATTCCAAACTCTGGAGCTAAAACTATAAATAAAAGCATTGATTGCGAAAAAAGTTGCGTTTGAAAAATGCCTATCACGTTAATAATTTTGTACATTTTTCGAACCAATTTTCTCACAATGCTCGCAGTCTCTACTCGAAGCAGCANATTTTGTTTCGTTAACAAGTAGGAATCAAAAACAAAGTAATAAAAATAAAAAAATTGGTTTGTATCACAATTGGTAAACTAGCCTATGATGGTCATTAAATTATAAACAGCAAGTGTTCATTTTGATTGCAAAATCGACCACAGAGAAGTACGATTGTAATAGCCTCTAGATGAGATAAAGTTTACGGGAAATAAAGCTGTTTCTGCAGTTGCACCCAGTCGCCGACTTTCTGTGTGATCTTTCGTTTTTGGGAAAGAGATTTTGCGGCCATCTGGAACTTTTCGTCGTTTCTTCGCATGTACATGTGAGCGTCCTGCTCGAGTTGTAACCATTTTTCTGGCCTGATTTCAGTCATTGAGAGCATCTCTGTGAGATAAGGGTTAAACCGGAAGTAAACATCATCTGGTAAGAGATCATTCAGAGTTGTGTGCACCGCTGGGGACAAATTTCGCAATATAAATCTCAATGTTCAATTGATGGTTTTATTCATGTTTCATTTAATTCATAATATTATTATACCTTCGGTGTCTGTAGCACTATCCAATATCTTGAAGAACTTATCTTTCCAACTTGATGTTGCAGCAGCGATTTCCTTACTGGTAGCATCTGAGATGCTATTCAAATTGTAAGGTGCACGTCCAGTTCCACATGAAATAATGCACTGAATCGGACTGTCTGGCCACAATTGTTTGGCTTCGTGAATTGCAACGGCTGTTGGATTGTTCACCATGATTCCTTTAAGAAACATCATTTTTCTGTCACCGTTGGTTCTTCAATTTATTTTCAATTTTGCAACTTAATAATTTTCGAATAAATACCTCCATCCTGATGGACAAACTCGCCGCATTTGTACTCCTCGAAATAAGTCGGAGCAGCCGCAGATGCCCTCGCTATTTCCCACAGTTTGTGTTTGTGGCAACCGGTGTATTGACTTTCCATGCCATGAGGGAATGTGTAGTTCCGGAAAACATATGCCATCACAGACGAATGATTGATAACAGCAGAAACAGCTGAAAACTGTATTCAAAAGATCAATATTTCAGTTCGAACAAATTTCATTCACAAAGCAAATTTGATCGAATTTGTTTTACTACCTTGGGGGAATTGGGTCCACGAATAGTTTTGATGAGATCTGTATCTCCTATGTGTTCTTGTAACAACTGCTGCCACAAAGCTGTGTTGTAGTAAGCGTGACTCCATACCAAATTACTCGTTCCTCTTAAAGAATTCTGAGTGAAAACTTTGGTGCTCATCTCTTTGTACAGTTCGGATATTTCATCCAATGATTTTTTTCTACTGCCACCTACAAATTCAAATCAAATTTCAAATTTCCAATCTGAATTTCAATCTTAAATAATGGGAAATGAGATGCAACGTCTCAATCTAATTTGATCAAAGAAAGAAAGAAATAATAGTAAATTGTAGTTTTTCCTACAAGTTACCTTGAAGATTTGTCATGGCTTTGACTGCATGTAACAAAAATTTTATTTTCTAAAAATTTGTTGTGTTTGATAATAATTAGATATAAAAATTGTATATACCTAGAACTCCAGATAAGATAGCTCCCGTACTAACACCGCAGATGTAGTCGAACATCTCATACACTTGCTTTCCAGTGAGCTGTTCTAATTTTTTAAGCATCTCAATAACAACAATACCACGAATGCCTCCACCGTCAATGGACAGGATTCGAATCCCTCTACCTGGTAGAGGATCGACATGACCCAACAGAGCAAGAGCTTCCTTTACAGTTTCTGTAACAAAAACAATAATAACAATATAATTAGATTGTCATTAAGATTTAGCTACAATGATTTAAAAACATGTTATAGAACATTTCTAAATTTACTGCTTCTACTGTTTCTGGCACCTTTACAAATCATTTTGATCTGATGATTTAATCTTATGTCATATAAAATCGAAAAAGGGTTCTCAAAGTTTATTGCTAAGATTTTTTAGTTCAATTTCATGTTTTTTTTCATATGAATGTTTGAAATCAAATGTGAAATAAATGATCATTCATATTTACCTAAAACTTCGCTATTTTTATTTTTTCTTCGTGTATTTAACAGAATACTAATAGCGCCGTTTCTGATAGCATGGTGACGAGCGTCAGTGTATTGTTCCAAATGATGAATCAAATCTTCAATTCGTTTCAGCTTCGACGAGTGAGACTCGGCATTTTGTATACTGTTCAGGATGTGTCTCGTCCTGGAGATGATACTCTGCTTCGAGACACTTGATTGGATGTTGCTTTTCCATTTGGGGGTTGATGACAAAGGTAGGACTTTGGCTTTTGAAGTCAGTTTTGGAATCAACGTCGAAATCACTTGAGGAAGATTGTACAGTTGGTCTCGTACGTTATTCACCGTCATTGTTCTCACCATGTCTACTCCAGCGTCCTGTAAAAAATATTAAAAATATAATAAATCAACTATTTATTTATAATATAATTAAAATTAATTGACTATAAACAATAGTTCAAAAGAAAGAACAATTTTTAAATCTTCGTTTGTTTTTCACTTTGTTTACCTGCTTTGGTACTCGCTGACTCAGAGTGTTCTTTTTTGACAGTTCCTCTTGTTCGTCATCCTTTCTTTCCAAACTTTTTTCCGCATTTGAATCAGGCTTAAAACTGTCAACTGTGTAATACTTCCTCAAAGTCTCAATTTGCGAGTAAGACATCTTATGGAAAAAGTCGGTCCATTCCTTGTTGAGGACGACTTGGACGTTTCTGTCATTGTAATACTTTGTCACCAGCTCCTTGAACTGAGATATGATTTTCCAGTTGTTCATTGTCATCTTGACAGCAGCACCAAGAGTGAGCGCGGTCAAAGGTTTGCCTCTTCCAACTGCTGCGTATTTTGAGATGTCACTGCAAAGTGTTTCAAAAACAAGACTGACGTTAGAAAATAATTGTTGACAATTGTTGGCAGCGCTCGGGTTTTAAATTCAAATATATAGGTCGCTGATCACCTCAGGTGATCACAAAGAAACCTTTCACTTTTTGTATCGTACGATGCGTCGTGACCTTCAAAATAGGTTGGAAAATCGGCGCAGTTTCAAATGTTTTGCGTAGGAAAAAGTATAATCTTGTTCACAACTTTTGTTTTTTTGTTTTTTTTTGTTTCAAATTATCGAATAATTAGTTATATTGTAGCATATTGTCTGATGTTTCTCTTTACTTACGTTTTTGTTACGTTCAGGGCTTTGACATTTTGATTTGTTTGTAAACAACAAAAAAACCGTGTCACAAAAGAGTTTCATTTTCAAATGAACTATTTCACATTTATGTTGCGTTAAATTTTAATTGCAAAAGTGGTGACCAAACCAAACGGCGTAAAAGATATGACTACAGATTAACTAAGACTCCGATCGAGTAGAGGAAGCAAATATAAATATACAATGGCGTCAGTATCAGCTGATCCCAACTGTCAAATCAGAACATTCTCAAAGTAATTCAAATACTATTTCACTTCCCCACAATAAAAATAGGTGATGATTCAATTTTCTTATCGCTTAATCAATATTAATCAAAACTTTTTGTTTTCCGTTGTTCCATTTCAACACAAAATATTTTAACGTAGTGCCACATAAAATAGCGGGAAATTCAAATTAAATGTTTGAATCGAATGTTAGAAAATCATTTTAACGTTCGAATAATTGTTAATTAAAATTTGGTTTTTCATGTTTATTTTTGATTTCATATCTATACCTTGCAAATGTTGCGATTTTTTTCTGCTTCATTTGGCGGCTCAAAAATATTATCGATTTTTGAGGTATTTTCGCACTCGGCGGCATCTTTATAAAAAAACTCGAAACTTATTAACAATCCACTTTATAATAAAATTCACTATTCCAAAAATCAACAAACAACAAAACCGCAACGTCACTACCACTTTTAAAAAGTATTTATTTAGTTGGTTCAAAAACAACTCACGATTGTTTACGATTTTCAAAGATTCAAAAAGTAACGAACTTTCGCGCCGTGGAACGTATAAAAGTTTTGTTTTGATTTTGGCGAGATATTTATTTGAGAACTTTCTTTGAGCTTTGAAGAGAGGTTACTGGGTTCGGAGGTAAACATACCGGCTACTTTATAGGCGGCGCTCGATTGGGCCACGAGGCGCCAAAGCAATTGGTAAACAAAACATCTGTAGTCAAGTGTCGCGCGGTGTGATAACTTGGTTTAACGCACTTGGCTTTGACGCGTGCAAATTGTTTTTCTCACTCGATTGGACGATACGTTGTTTACAATTGTCGGATAGGTTGGTTCAGATACTTAGCCGGTTAATTATAAAATTATACGTCCACGTGTGTTTTCATTTTCAATTTGATTTCATTTCCCAAACATTCAGAACAAAAGAAAATGTAAACAATCTGATATAACATTGTTTTTGTTTGTTTATCATCGTATGTATCATTTTGTTTACTATTTTTTAACTTTGAGTCGATTTTTAGAGTTATGACAAATTGTTTCATTTTCATTGTAAGAAATATCGTATATGCATCAAGTTTATGATTTTAGAAATGTTCGCCCAAATTTTTTCGTTTGGAAGGTCAAAAAATTCAGGTAAACATAACCTAATAAATTGAATTATGGTTGGAAACAAAGGGGATAATTAATAAAATTCCGGAAAAATTTTTACATGTTTTTTAATGTTTAAACATTGTTTTTAGCAGCAGACAATGAGATTCAGCCTGACTCTGCCAGCTCCATTTCTGATCCAGCGTGTGACACGACATTCGACTTGGATGTAAGCTTATTTTTTAATTAATAAATCAATAAAGTGAAATTGAATATTGATCAAATTATAATTAACGAGAATATTGGAAATATTCTATAGGTGGATCATATTTGGAATTATGATTATGATCAGAAGTTAGGTGATTCGAAGGTAAGCCAAAACAATAAACATAAAATACTTTTAAATATTAATTCAATTAAAAAAATATCAAAATCAACTAGATTTTTCAAGAAAATGGTTGTTCAAATTGCAAGCCTCTTATTACAAGATTGAAAACGATGTTGGCCAAGGAAATCGCAGACAAAAATCAAAAAATGTACTCTGACGCCAAATGCATACGTAACTTTTTGCATCAACATCTTTATTTTGTTTTGTTATTATCGGTTTCTTCGAACGACACGTTGTCTAACGTTCTTATCGTTGTCTGACAAGGTTTTAGTTACTCACTATATGATTAATCATAATCTCGTTTTCATTGTCATTCAAGTTTGCTTATGACTGAATATGGAAAGAACACTCACGAATGGATAGTTCAGAAAAATGCGGAAATCGAAAGTCTCACTAAGCAAAGAAATGATTTGAGATCGCAGTGTATCGTCAACGAGGAAATTTTGCAAACTACGAAAAGACATTCGGATAATTTGGAGGCTGCATTCAGCGAGATGCACGCGTAAATTTTTTATTACTAAACAATTTTTGTTTCACTTTTGTAACTTTGAAATATTTATTTGGTGTTTATGAAATGTTTAATAACGTTCCTAGAAAGTTCATAAGAGAAAAACAGACGACTCAAATCCTTCTAGGAAATATCGAGATTTTAAAGCACAGCTTGGCAGAGCACCAACGCTGCTTAGATCAAAAGCACGCGCAGTTCATGCAGTTGAAAGAACACGCCACCGACAGACTGAATCAGTATGCCAATTAATTATATACAAAATACTATAATAACATCAATCAACATTTTTCATTTCGTATTTTCTATGGATTTGAAAGATTGTTATTCTGATTTTCAGCGCCAACGTTCAACTTGCTTTGATGGAAGACAAATTTGCAATGGAAAATGCCGACTTGCATTCGAAGTATCAGTCTCTGTTGAAAGATTTTGAGACAGGTGCAAATACGTAGACATTTCATAGCTAATTGATTTTTCAAATCTAATTCCATTTATAAAAAAAGGCCTGCGAAAATTGTACTCTAAAGTAAACAAACCTTGGTAAACAATTTTCATTGATCAACAATATTCTCTGATTTGTAACTTATTTTGATAAACAAGAGTTAGGTGTAAACAAGATTTTGCTAAACGCAAAAGCATTTTATGTTTTGATCCTGCGGATGACACGCGTGGAACAGTTGAGTCATGACCGGTTGATTTTAAGAATGATGATGTTCGGTAACCTTGAAGACTCTATCTTGATTGGCCGCGACAAGAGGCTCGTTCGATCGCACCACTCTGACAAAATAAACACTTCTCACGTGACTTATTAAGCCATTTATGTAATAATAAGTTCATCACGCAAGAGATTTTCTATTTGAGATCAGATTGTTTACAACTTGTCACTTCTTCATTCATCTCAATTATAGAAATCATTCAATCTATTTTTTTTTTTTCAAAAGATATTCCATGTTATGTTTTTATACATTTATTTTAAAAAATTTAAGTTTTAAAATAATGAATTAAATGTTTTGGACAATTGAATTCCTGAGAAGTTTACAAAACAGCCCATATGTGATAAATCAGAACGAAATTAAAAAAGTTATAAAAAATATAAATATTTCAATCATTTCATAATTAAGTATTTTCAAATTCTAAAAAATTTAAAGTCAAGAAGTTTTTGTAGGTATCGATAAATTACCATCAGTTGTTTAGTCATCCAAACAGATCAGTTGAGCTTTCGTTTGCAACCTAAAAGCTTTTTGAAAAATTAGTTATCATCAACAGATAAAGACGTTATTTTATTTAAACCACAAATCTGGTACTAAAAATTGATCTAGCTTTTTTCCAGGAAACCTCTTTTAAAATCGAATGCTATAATAATAAATAAAATGACACTAGAATGTCATCAATTTATATTAATTATTACTTTCGACTGATCATTTATTGAACATTTTTCCTTCATGTTCTTACTGTTAAATTGTTAAAAATGCTTCCAACAGTTTTATATAATAGAGTTCAAAGATAATTAAATTCTGTTTGTCAATCGAAAAGTCGAATTTCATAAGAGCACAGAAGAAACATTAGCTAATCCGATTTTGAGCAGATTTTATTTTTAGAAAAAATGGGTAAATATAATTAGCTTTCAACCTATATCGTACCGAGCTGAATATAAATTATCTTAGCCGATTATAAGTGTCTTACACCTTAAAACTTCCGCATAACTCTTTTTATTTATAAAATAAAATGGAACTTTCTTGCTCCCTTCAGATTAGTCTGACAAATTTTGAGTAAAAATGAAAAACTGAATTTCCATTGAAATTTGAAAGTACAAGTTGTCATCCTCATAATAAAAACAGTCAAATTGTTGTTTTGAAACAAAACAAAATTGGGCAAAAAATGAAAGAGACTTTTTTTGCAAAATGAGCTTTCGAGATGGCAGACGTGAAAGAATAAGAAAATTGAAAGCACTCATCTCGTGTAACCTTGCCATTCACGGATATAAAACGGGCGATCAATTTTTCAAGGCCGCTGAAAATAATGAACCCCGCGCGTATGGTGTGAAAACTCGCGATTTTGGTATAATTTCAAGGGTGTTTCTAATTCGTTACTATCCCGCCGCATTTTTGTAAACATAGCGCAGGGAACCTTGGGCATCCGCGGATACTTTCAAACTCACGCGATAAATATTTAAACATCATTGATTCCATCCCTTCTTATTATTGACGGTTCGGACACAAACATGTTATCACGACACTTCATTATTTATGCAAATTGCTCGTGTAACAAAAAATCATCTTCATGTTAACAGCCTGATTAATGCTAACTAACTTCTCTTAAACGAACTTTTTTTATCGCAATTTTTTGATCGATCATCGCTTTTTTAATTGAAGCAAATTAAAAAATAAAATACATGCAAATGCTGGTCAGAATGAAAATTGCATCCAGTCGACAAAAATTGGTAATTCAAGATTTCGAAAAATCATGAAACATTTATTTCATTTCTTTGCCAATCAATTATATTTTATATATAGTTAACATAATAACTGCAAAAAAATAATCTATCAATTTTGTGTATAAATGTTTATTTAGGTCTCATCTTCGTTTTATTGAGGTGAATTTGCAAACGTGAACAATAAACAAGGGGATATCGATATAAATAAATCTTATGTTCGAAAAGCGAATCCCTTCCTCTAAATTTATCGTTGAACAAGAAAAACATGGACATCATTTTCGCAGATAATCGCGTAAGTATATATATAAATTGTTTTCAATTTCATCGTTTCAAAAAGGAGAAAAACAGCATTCGAAATTTAATTTCGAGCGTTTGTTTTGTTTTTCATGACCTTGCCTAGTTTCCGTTTCTAAAGGATAGTCAGTCGATAAGGAAGTTGTAATAAATTGCGCGCGTTACATACCGAAAGAGCTTCTTCTTGCATTTGAATTTCTGGAGACAAAAGAAGTCGGATTATTTTCTTTCGCTCCTTTTTTTCTGCTTGAGAATTTAATGCATGAAGTATAATCCAGGGATAATTGCGGGGGAAACAGAAACAGATGTTGCCCGGTTGGATTGTTGACTCTAATCCGGAGGTTTTACAGTCGAGAAAATGATTTCCGCTTGCGATCATTAATATATACGTTGACGGTTTGTGTGGGTCAGTTAACACAACCGCTAATTCTTAACGGCTCGAGCTTGAGGTTATTGGGGTATAGCGTTATCGACCTGAACGCATTCTACAATTGCATTCATTAAACCGCCTATATACGTTTATAACTCTTTGATTCTCAAAACAACTCTTCTGCTTACAACAAATCCAATTTCATCGGTCTTGTTTTCTAGTTTTATTGTTATCATTATTTCAGACTTTTATTTTTAGCCCTCTAACATGTTTATTCAATTCAATTTCAAAACTGTTAACTAATTTTCACACGGAGAAAAACATGTTATAAAAATTACTATAACATATTGTAACCCAGACGTATCTTACACATCTTGTAAATTGTCCTTTAAACTTATTAGATTTTTTATTATAATTACAGTAAAATTTACGACATCATGTAGTAAAAATGATTAGAAAATTATATTTAAGGTAGTTACCGCATATACGTGAGTCAAGTTAAAGACTAAAATTTCAAATTTGTGAGTTTTGACAAAAAACACAAAACAGAAATTTGTGAAAGCTATTGAAAACATCGATTTTCAATTTTTAAACATATTTTTGAGGAAAAAACTAAGTAACATTTCATTATAATTCACGTCATCACACTTGTCATAACCTCAATTTAGTGAAGTCACTTGATAAATTTGAAAAAATTGACGTTAAATGGTCGTTTAGGTATCGTTTTTTTTATTTAAATGAATTCCTGGTTTAATTTTATGTTTTTAAATAAGATTTTTATTTCTTAATCTTATTTTCAAGTAGTGATAAAAAATAAAAAATCATTTTGTATATCTGTCTCTTTCTATCGCATTCAATCGAATGTACTAAAAATCATTAATATCATTTTTAACTGTCGTTAACCACTATTTTTTTGTTAATATAT